>SKCR01045751.1:0-99797 GCA_019454045.1 Zanthoxylum bungeanum | reverse complement strand
TTCGATGACCTAAACAGCGGGTCCCGATGATGGCCAGCGCATAGCAACACGCTACAGTGTAAAAGATGGACAAATAGCTGTTTTTATTCCGTGTCGCGACACCCCAGGATCAGCAGCCTGCATTGCGATGCGGTAGGGTTTTCAGACTTCAACAAGAATTCTATTTTTTAAAGAGGAAAGCCCTCAGAGCTCCATATAAAAGAATAGTCCATCCCAACCCTAAAAATCATAATTTTGATGCCTCCACATAGACTTTTGAGAAAAGATGAAGCACAACAAGCAAAACACAACATGAGGCTCAACAGTAAGAAACGAAAGACTACCGATCTCGACAGAGTTTCTTCTTTCTCTTGCTTTCATGATTTTTATTTATCATTGAATAATTATTTAGAGTTTTTAAGCATGTGTAGTAACTAAACTCTAAATCCGGAGTTGTGATGAAACCCATTACTTTAAGTTTATAAAATTGGTTTCTTATATTTTGTGTGATTTCTCGGCTTATTTATTGAATCTTATGTTAAATGCTTCTTATTGTCTTATCATCAATAAAACTGATTTGGTAAACTTAATTGAACTTGATGAATGAATTTTAGGTTTAGTATTGAACTCAATAGCACCCAATCTCTTTTTAGAGATTTTTCCTACATGATATAAATATACCAATAGGGATTGTGTAGCCATAATTAGAACCTGGCCATAATGAATTCAAATTAAGTAGGTTGACATAGAAATATAGTTGATCAATTTATTCTGAATATTTACACATAACTATCGAAAAAGACTTGTGGATATTGTTGTGTTCCAAGTTAATAAGTTGATTTATTACACAAGCATAAGAAGATCAATTCATTTTTTGAATAATACTATGCGAATTCACAACTCTAAATGTCCTTCTCTCATTGGTTGCTTTTGAAATTTTCATAATCGTCTTTATTTTCCTTAACATTAGTTTAATACAATTAAAACTTCACAATTAATTTCAATTAGATACTTGTATGTCATTGGTCTTAATAATTAGTAAAATAGGTAATGAATCTTCATGAGATCGATACTTTTTATACTACTTAAGCGATACATACGCTCGCATAACGTGTAAAAATCGTGATCAATTACACCCAAAACTTTTGTATGGACTAGATAAAATAAGACTACCAAATATCGAAAGGTTTAATATAATGTTTTAAAACGGATAAATGACCTTGGACCTTTAAAATTTTCAAAAAGACCCGCAAACTCTCATTTGTTAAAAAATTATATTATTTTGAATAGAAAAAAATATAATTTAATATATTTATTATGTATTCTAACTTGTCATTCTTTATATTAATAGAAAATCTGTTTTTTTTTTTTTAAAAAAAAAAAAAAAAAAAGAGATTGAAGTGTTTTTTTAATATATTAAAGGAGTTTTTTTTAATTTTTTTTTGCCTTCTAAATAAAAGTGTGTCGTTTTAACGTTTTAAAACTCCATATAAATAAAGAAATTCTAATAAAAGAATCTAAGGGGGTGTATTCAATTGAGATTTTAAAAGACTATTTATAAATAAATAAGTCCTGTAGATTTTAAAAGACATTTAAAGAATGTAATGACTTACAAGATTTTATGAAATTTCTTTTAATCAAGATTTTTTACATATTAGATTTTAAAATACTTATTTCATGAGAATTTATAAGATTTGAAAAGATCATTATAGTTTTTTTTTTTTTTAACTTTTTTAAAACCGATATTATATGCAATGAAACCATAAATAAAAAAAGTTAATGAAAGTCAATTGGTTCAAGCTGTGTACATTTGCATCAACAATAACAGAAAATTGGATCATATGAAATGGAACTATAAATAAAAACAAACATTCAAAATCATAAATCAATCAAAAAGATAACAAAAAAAATGATAATTTTAATAAAGAAAATTAAAATGTCTCAAAAAACTTTCTCTGCTAATTTTATGTATGCATACTATAAGTTAACTAATGAATATTATAAAATGTCTTATAAACTACAAAACAAAAAATAGTCCACAACTTGTCGGAATTTTTCTTTATAAATCTAGTTTTTTCTTAATAATTGATAAATATTTTTTCCTTAAATTGATTTTTTTTTTAAAAAAAAAATTACAAGTAAAATTAGTGAGAAAACGAGGAAAAAATCATTGTTATGCTAAATTTCCTTTGTAAATTATCATCTATCCGAATGAAAAAGTTCTGGTAGCCTCAAAGAAAATCTAGGAAATTATCTTTAAATGTGATAGAATTTTCCTTATCGAAAATGAAATTAATAGAAAAATGATTGGAGTAATAACATTACCAGTTATATTTAAAAGATAGTCAAATTATTTTGTTTGAAAGAAAAAAGAAGAAATTACTAATAACTAAGTAATTTATTTACGAAAAGCTAACATGTATGTTTATCTTCTGTTTTCTAACACTCAAAAAAATATTATGTAAAAAGTCTCATGTGTTATGATTGGACTTTTTATACAGTTTGTTATTTATAATTTTCACTAACAAGTCCCACAGAATCACACATATAAAAAAATCCTTTAAAATAATTATGTTTTTCAATATCATAAGACTTTTTATTACTTGTTTAAAGTCCTGATTAAATATCACTAGATTTGGATACACTCTTTAAAAAATTCTAATAGTTTTAATGGAATACCACAATACTTTTTAGATTATTTAAAAATCTTAATTAAATATCACAAAACTTATTTAACAAAAAAAAATCATTTAAAATCTCAATTAAATATACCCTCTAAATCCGAGTTCGAGGTGACAAAATCACAATATAGAAACAAGCATATAAAATAGCAAATTTGAGACATGGCCTCTCCTTCCAGTCTTTAGATTTGTTTTCTTTTTTTTTTTTCGCCGAAAAAAAAAGAAGAAGAAGAGAACAGAACATAACAGAAGAGGAGCTAGTAATTCGCAGTTGCGTTAGTACACAAACACACAGCAAGATGGGGGAACCAACGGAGGGCGTATCCCTTCCGTCAGGTCCCGACGGCAAGAAGCGGCGAGTAAGCTACTTCTACGAACCCACAATCGGCGATTATTACTACGGCCAAGGCCACCCAATGAAGCCCCATAGAATCCGGATGGCCCACAATCTGATCGTCCACTACGCTCTCCACCGTCGGATGGAAATCAACCGTCCATTCCCCGCGGGGCCCTCTGACATCCGCAGATTCCACTCCGACGACTACGTCGATTTCCTCGCCTCCGTTTCCCCCGAATCGTCGGGCGACCCGTCGTTATCGAGGCACCTGAAACGGTTCAATGTGGGCGAGGACTGTCCCGTGTTTGATGGGCTTTTTGGGTTCTGTCAGGCCTCTGCCGGCGGCTCCATTGGTGCTGCTGTTAAGTTGAATAGAGGTGATGCTGATATTGCGTTGAATTGGGCTGGTGGGCTCCACCATGCTAAGAAGAGTGAAGCTTCTGGGTTTTGTTATGTCAATGATATTGTCCTTGGCATTCTCGAGTTGCTTAAAGTTCACAGGGTAATGTTCTTCGTCCCTTTTGTTTTTTTATTTAAGTTCCGTGTTAACTTATTGAAGATGCTTTGTTCATAGAGACTTAATGGATTTGATGTCTTGTTACTAAATTTGAATTTAGATTTGGTGGTGGTAGATTTTGTAAGTCATTGTATCATATGTTATTGATAATAAGGGAAGGTCGCTAAAAAATTTGATTAGTGTTAAATTAACTTGTGCCGTGACTGAGGTTGTAACCTCAGCGTTTTGCGAAAACGTGGAGTTGATAGCAAATAAACTGACAGAAACCACCCTAGGATTGATTTCTAGGCAACCCCACGCAATTAAGCGAAACCCAAGAACGGCCAATCATGATTTTGTAAGAACAAAATCCTTCCAAGATCATGTTAGACCCCAAGAAATTTGTTCTTAAAAACCCTTCTTTATTTCTTGTCAGAACCTTGAACTCGTTTTGTTAGGAAATAAAATCTCCCCAAGATCAAGTCGAATCTAGAGAACCTGCATCTAGCATTCCTTTTGTATTCTTGAAGTAATCTTGCTAGTTGCTACCTATTTAGAGACGCCACAAAAATCTTCAATATTTGACAAGTCTTGATAATGGTTCAGCTAAGAATCAAGAGAGAATCCGCTCTCACACACACTTAGGTGTTAAACGCGAATGACTATTCTTTATTCAAAATTCTCTATTAAAATTAAAATTACAAGCTAAAGGCACATTTAAACAGGCCCTTGTAAAATCCTAAGTTAACTTAAACCAAGAAAGCTATTAAACTAAAATACTTAAAAGAAATCTTAATTGAACTAATAAAACTAAATTCTAAGCTAAATAAGAGTTAAATTTCGTGCATGGGCTTTAAATTAACATTAAAGTTCAGCCCATTACTTAAACATAACATAAAATTAAAAACATATAACCTAAAGCTGTAGGGATTTATTTCGATTGAATTTTGACTAGGAAGGGGTCTGAATTTTTCTTTGACGTAAACTACGAAGTTGTAGATCTTTGAGTCATCTTTCTAACGCAACTTGAATCACCCAAATCGGATTTCGTATGAGAAAGTTATAACCAAAATACGAACACTGCACAAATCCCGCCGTCATTGCCTAGGTGGTCTTCTCTTGTATCTCTTTTGATGAAATTTGGCCAAGAACCTCTTTCATGATTTATTTTGAGCCCAATTCTTGTTCCTTGGATCACATCACAAACTGTTTGATGGTGATTTTATGCTTAGCAATGACTCCTTGATATATAAAAATGTAGTTTTGTCTTTGCAATTCTACTTTTCTCTCTAAATAATCTTTTTAGTTTTCACTGAGACTTGGGATTGCATAACAAGTGGCTGTCAATTAATATGATATTTGCTTTAGTTTTTTTCAGAATCGCATGTATTGCAAAATGCAATCATTAATATTATCATTGTTTTTCCTTTGCTTGCCATGGGGGTTACTGTATAATTTTTCTGAGGACTTTGTTTCAATGTCATTGGGCAGCGTGTTTTATATGTTGATATTGATGTTCACCATGGAGATGGTGTTGAAGAGGCATTTTATACCACTGACAGAGTTATGACTGTTTCTTTCCATAAATTTGGGGATTTCTTTCCTGGGACTGGGCATATCAAGGATGTTGGGGCTGGACAGGGGAAGTACTATGCACTGAATGTCCCACTGAATGATGGCTTAGATGATGAAAGTTTCCGTGGCCTTTTTCGACCAATCATCCAAAAAGTCATGGAAGTGTATCAGCCCGATGCAGTTGTTCTCCAGTGCGGAGCAGACTCATTGTCCGGTGATAGGTTGGGATGCTTTAACTTGTCAGTTAAAGGCCATGCAGATTGTCTTCACTTTCTCAGATCCTTCAATGTTCCTCTAATGGTCCTGGGTGGAGGAGGATATACCATCCGGAATGTTGCTCGTTGTTGGTGCTACGAGGTCTTCCCCCTCATTCTTCTAAAGAAGTCCTTCAGCATTTTTATCAATAAAAAATGAAAAAAGTCCTGATAAGTTTACTTTTGTTACTTTACTGCAGACAGCAGTTGCAGTTGGGGTAGAACCTGATAATAAGTTGCCTTACAATGAATACTATGAGTACTTTGGACCAGATTACACTCTTCATGTCGAACCAGGCAACATGGAGAACCTAAACACACACAAGGATATGGAGAAGATAAGGTGATTTTGATCGTAAACTTCCCCACTTCAATTTTCTGTCATTTTCGAAGCTGCATTTTCCTGTGAAAATCTTATGCATTTGCATGAAATGTTGTTACTGGTAGTGAACTTTATGTATAATCTGATGGTGGTCCAATAGTGTTATTATCAGGGAAAGGCTTCTTGACTATATTCTAGCTTTATTCATTGCATTTTAAGGTTGTCCTTTGAAACTTGCTCTTTCTGCTTTATCGATTGCACAGAAGGTTTGTTGACTGGATTGGAGAACCTTCCTTGCCAGCATGATCTTGTAGTTATTGGTTGGGAGGCTGTCATTTAAGCATTCTATTTTGGTGGTTTACTTCTGGATAGTTTTTCGAACTCCATGCAGGAACTTTGGGATTTGTAGTTCTTAAATCCTAATGATCATTCTATGACTAGGCCAATTCATTTTCTATTAGTTTTTTTTTTTATGTATTGCATGCCTGTTTTCCAAAATTCCATAAAGGGAGAGTTTGTAAACCCCAATGGTCATTCTATGACTTGGCCAATTCTGACCTTAATCTGCTGTCAGTTAACTCTTTTTCAAAGTATGCATAGGTCTGTCTTCCATATCCTGCCGCAAATATACTTTTTTTATGGACCATTGTTGTGTGAGATATTTTCTGACAAATTTATTTTCTCCAGGAACATACTACTCGAGCAACTTTCTACATTAATTCATGCTCCCAGTGTACCATTTCAGACAACACCACCCACTACACAAGTTCCTGAAGAGGTTGGTAGCTAATGCCAGATTTAAATATCATTTTAGTTTGATATTGCATCTTGTCTCTTTATTATATCCCTTTTTGTTTTGATCTTCTTTGATTATTGATTTGATGAAGCCGGAGGAGGACATGGAGCAAAGGCCGCAACCTCGCATTTGGAATGGGGAAGTTTATGAGTCAGATCATGAAGAAGATGATAAGCCTCCACACATGAAAAGTTTTGATGATCACATGATGAGGCAAGTGCCAAAAACTAACTATCCCATTAAAAGTTCATAAAATAATCCAGTATTAATTTGATCACGGTATTTTAGCCCATGTCTATACCTGTGATTAGTAGAGAATTAGAGAGAGAAAATTCTTGTAGATGTGCTCATGCCTGTTTTTTAATCATCTAAATAAAAGGGTTTTTGTTTGTGTTTTGCTTGTTACAGGGATGTTGCCGATGACATGGACGAAGAGAAATCAGAAGGGCATCCATCACCTAGACATTAGTGGAACTCGGTAGCTTCTAATTTCCAGTATCTATGTATCATGTAGAGATGAGATCTCATCTCATCTGAGAACTAACTATTACAAACCAGTAGTTTTTCCAGTAGCTATATTCTTGGACCTTTTGGTGGCCATTAGAATGGGCACTACCAATGGGTTCTAATGCCCCCTTTGTTTGTAATCTTTAAATTGGCAATGTGTTGGGAATCGAATCTACATCTGTTAAACGAACCAATTTTGTAAGATAAAACTGTGCAGAAAACATTCATACTGGAGAGTGGAGATGATGGTAAGGTCAAATTTTGTCATACCTCTGATTCCTAATACTGGATTATTTTATGAACTCTTAATGGGATAGTTATATTTTATTATTGTTGGGCTTAATTTTCCCCCCTCTTTTCTTAATTGTCATCGGCTGATAGTCTTGAAGGCAATGAACAAATGGCTTATTGAAATTTTTTTTTTTTTTTTTTTTTTAAAAAAAAAAACAATCAAATGTGCTTGACAGAACTTTGGGATGAGCCGTGTTTTCTATGATGGAAATGAGGGAGGAATGCGAATTTGGATTCCTCATCTAAATTCCTCTCTGAATGGAAGCAATCTGACATCAAGAATTGTTTGAACTCGAACATGGAGTTGGCATGTGGTAGGAATGGAATATGCCTTCTAATAGACAAAAACATTGCACTCATAAAAGAACATGTTACCTAAGAATTGGCCGCACTGTTTCTTATCTCTAATATTCATGACACTGCTTGTGGTGCCCCTTTGGTCATGGTTTACAACTGGTCATGTGGCATTTGATAAAAATATAATTAGTAATCACTTTCTTTTAGCGAGGATGAGCCTTGATGTAATGGTAATATTGATCCATTATGAATTAGAGGTATATATTTTGAGAAACCTCATCCGCTAGCCATCAACGCGCGCACGAGTTATTGTACAATCAAATGTCTGCAAATAACACAGTATTTACTTATATTTCATGCTTCATCTTCCCTTCAACCCTGCTGTTCTTCCTCCTCCTGGGGCAAGCATGGTGGTAACCGACACGAATTTCTCACAATGGACATAGGTATGTATGATATCTCTGGAATGTGACTGATCTTGTAATATTCCTCTCCTCCGTCAGGCTTCAGCCTCTCTTCGTGCTCATCAAGTAAAGGCATTATGTTCAACAGCTCCAATGTGGTCACAAACTGCAAACCTTCAGGGAGCATCTTCAGTTTCAGGCAGTTATGTAAATGGAGGTACTTTAAGCTTGGCAATGCTCCCTCTTCGAGCTCCGTCCATTCCTCCAGAACACGAGAAGCAATGATAAGAACCTCAAGCTTGGGAAATCCACCTACGCCGCAGAATTCTTTCCCCAACTGCTGGGCATCATATGCTTGCCACAGGGTTAAAGTTTTCAAATTGGGTAGGAGCTGTAGTACCAATGCAGGGTTTTCGGACAGATGAGAGAAACCTAATCTAAGGTTACTGAGGTTGTCCATTGAGCCAATCCAACCAGGTAGCTTTTGTAGAATCCCTTCTAGGCGAAGTTTCCTTATAAGTGGTGGGGGTGTGAAAGTGTCCAAGAGGACAAGTGTTCCCTGGTTAAATGTATGTTTTGCTTCTAAAGACAAGCTCAGTAGGTTCTGCATCATCATAATAGAAGCAAACAGCTCTACAACATTCTCTTCTGCCACATCCATCACTCCCAATCTTCTGAGATGTATCAGATTGCTCAATTCTCTCGCAATGACACCACCAGGATGTATACCAGTAAGGGTCAGAATATTGCTCAATCTTTCTATTCCTTGTGGCAGCTTCACGCCACCAATTCCTGTGTTCTTGAACATTTTGATGTGCCTCAATCGTACAAGGTCAAGGATCTCAACAGGCAGTGTTGTTATATCCCCGCACCTTCTGATGTCCAAAGTTTGTAGGGCTCGTAAATTACCTAGTCTTGCGGGAAGCTCCTTAATGTCAGTGAGCTTTAAGCCAAGATATGTCATGTGTATCAGATCACACACTCCATCTGGTAATCTATCAATCTTAGTACGTTCTAGTTCCAGCACCTGTAAATATTTTGCCCAATCAAAACTCAGCCAGTTCCCACGGTCGCTAGAAAGATCTTGACCTCCCAAGAAGATCAAAGATCGAGGCTGGTAATTTTTTAACAGGGGTGCAGCAATTTCCATGTCCGAATATACAGCAACATGGCGTCCACTACGGGGAATACTTGAACTATCTTCCTCCATCTTGTGTCGGTAAGGAGAGGAGACAGTCAATGCAGTCCCCTGGCCTCTGGCGCCATCGTTTACTTGGAGCATTCCCAGGTTGATCAGACTGTTAATATTTTCTTCTGCTATATCCTCCATTAATTCGCCTGGCTTTTCTTGTACAAGGCCTTCCGCGACTAACAAACGTATTAACTTTCCTTTAGGCATCCGGTAATTCTCAGGGAAGACGCAACAATACTTCAACGAGTGCTGAAGGTAATAAGGTAAGTCATTATAATTCAGTAATGGTGGAGAACTTTCTTCCATTTCAGGATTCTCGTTTTCTTCAATTTCATGGGAGATTTCCATGTAATTTGCTTGTGCTGATACCCAATGCTCTTCCATTGAATTTTTCAGTTCTGTCATTTGTTGACCACTTCTGGCAATACGTGATTCAATTGCCTGGAATTCACTTGTGAAGTTCTTGATCAACTCAGATCTATCAGACTCATTTTGCTGATACATATGTATGATAAACTCATCAATAAGATTTTCCACATCAAATATCACAACTCTCAGCTCGTTTATCCAACTACTAACAGCAGCATGGCCTTTGATTCTGCTTAAATCTCCAGATGACTCTCCGATCTCCTCAAGTGCTTTTACGAGCCTGTCTGTTTGCTGTTCAAGCCCAGAAAAGGTTTCGATTTCGCCAAGTAGTAGAGATTTCAATCTCTGTAGGAAGAACTTCACAAAACCCTCAGCCATATTTTCAAATTACTGAATAGAAAATTGAGTACGTTCAAGAACTTGTACACTTTGGTTTATTCTTGTTTGTGGTTTTTTGGGGCCTATTTATTAAACAATGGTGAAAAAGACGACATTTATTTGATTATTCAAATGTAATATGACAATTCTTGTATCATTTTTTACTGAAATTATTATGGAAAATCCAATGCATATGCCAAAACTGTCTTGGAAGTGTCAGCACCTGGAAGAACAGACACCAGACATAAAATAAAAAAAATAAAGCAAATTCATTGACAAAATTTGTGCATCTTTGCTGTGCCAGAATGCCGGCAGTGCATGGACAAGTTCAATGAAACAACTGCGTAGCTTGCCATGCAAGAATGTTGTCAAGTACACGTATATCATATTGTTGATAGGGATGACAATCGGGAGGTCTCATACTGGTCTCGTCATCTCCTGATTATAATTGGAGACAAAAAATATTTTGAATCTCGATCGATTTTTTTAATCGGAATAAATTTTCATCCCGAATTCTAGACTAATAGGATCCGAATCCTGTCTCGATTTTTTTGTAGATGAAAAATCATTATAAATTCCGATCAAACTTTTTATTTATGGATCTTTTAACTAATCCCGATCAAAATTTAGGGTTTTCATCCATTAAAAATTCTGTAGCAAAATCCATGAGCTTGCACTTTGCAGTTAAAATTAACTAGCAGATTTATTTTGCTATAAGATTTGGACCATTTGGTACGACGATTTATTCCTAACAAATCAAATCTATCAAATTTAAAAGGGAAATTACAAAAAGTAGAAATGTTTCGCATCTTACCCAAGTAGTCATAACTATGTTTTTATAATAATATCAACCAATTAAACCATATCCAGACCAAAATACCCTCCATATCAAACTATTTTCTCTCTCATGCCACCGCCTTCTCTCTTCTCTCTTTTCTCTCATGCCACCCCTTGACTAAGGGTGGCATTTTAGCCCGCGGTCAGGTCCAGCCCTTGAGGCGAAAGTCCCGGGCCGGGCCTTAAAATGAAGCCCGGCTCGGGCGGGCCGGGCCCGGGCCAAAATAAATAAATAAATATATATATATATATATATGTATGTTTGTATCATTTTTATTTGTTTTCAGCATTTAAATTGTTAATTTATCAATGAAACTTGTGATTTATTCATAAATTGTCTTTGTATATAGTGTAAATATATTTTATATTTGTATATTTTTTAATTTTTTTAAAATTCAGGCCCAAAAAAAGCCCGGGCCCGGGCTTTTTTTTTTGTTGGTCGGGCTTGTCAAAGCCGGGGCCGGTCCAGCCTGTTGCCACCCTTACACCTGACTTCTGCACCCACTTTTCTTATCTATTCATGCCATTTCTAATTATTTCTCAAAATAATTTGATGAAATTGACTTTGACTATGTATATGTAGAATGACCCCCAATGAGCGTGGCTTTGTGGCAAAGGATATAGGACTTAAGGATGGCAGAAAAGTCCAGGCCCGGTCCTTCCCAGCCAGTAATCAAAAAATTCCGAGCCGGGCCGTAGTTTTAGAAGCTCTGCTCGTGTTCGTGCCCGAGCTGGGCTCAGCATTTTTAGCCCGACCAAGGCTAAATTTTTTTTTTTTTTTTTTTACTTATTATTTGTACTTTGTAGCATTTGAATTGTTAATTTATAGACTAAACTTGGCCTCTATTTTGTATTTGTATGTTCTTAATTTTAATTTTAATTTTAATTTTTTTAAAATGGTCAGGATTAAGCCGGGGCTCTGGCACTGCCCGATAGACGCCCGGGCCCGAGCTAAAATTTTCCTGGCCGGGCTCTGCCCGACGTATTGCCACTCTTACTAGGACTTGGTTATCAGGTCATGGGTTTGAGTTCAGGGAATGCATTTCTTATAAGAGTCTGAGGCAGTTGGGGGTTTTACTTGCTCCACTTAAAACCGGGTCGAGTAGTTTGGCGGCGGAATTTCCAACGTTTCCAAAAAAAAGTATATGTAGAATGATGAAGATTAAATATGTAAGATTTTATTAAAAATTATAGGTAGTAATAGAACACACAAGGCGTTCGATAAAATGTCAATCTTAAGTGGACGTATTCCATGGTTGTGCGATGGGTGTGCAACGACACCCATCGCACACCAAAATGACCGTGTGATGGGTGCCGTCACACACCATCGCACCACCATTTTGGTGTGTTATGGATGTCGTCACACACCCATCACACTATTATTATTCTTTACTGCTATGAGTTGGTTTCAATGATAATTTATTTAAACATAATTTATTTGGTTCATTTAGTAATAAAAACATAATAATGACTTCTTGTACTATATACTATATTTTTATTTTTTTCCTTACTTTTTATAATTTCCCAATTCAAAAGCTTAACTCGTAATTCAAAAAATATTTAAATAGGTCCGAATAACTTGATAAATTCAACATTTCTTTCTCCGCAATCCCTGCTCAAAATTAAGACCCAAAAAAAGAGCAAAATATGTTAGACCGACCCAACTTATGAGGCCACAACAGAGATAACGAGCCCGTTTGTTTTTATACCCAAGATCTCGATAGGCCCAAAAATTATCGGGCCCATCTAAATTAATAGCCCAACATCAAGCATGAACACCAAAAGTAACGTGACGTGAAACTGTGGAAAAAAAAAATTATTGGTAAATAAATGAAGTAATAAAATAGAGGTTATATGGATTTAAAAGCTGCAAGTGTATCGATTTATTTTTCAGAGGCTGGCAATTGGCATGCTTATGTCCGAGGCTGAAGCATAGACTATGCTTTCTCCAATCAACACTCTGATAAAGGCCTAACCTTGTTTGTTGTGTATAGGGCTGAAAAATCAAAGAACCCTATTTTCTCATTCTCAAAAGAGATAATATTTGGTTGGTTAGGCAGGTTCATCACAAATAATGCACTTATGATATGGTTAGTGTTTGTACAATTTTTCGTCAATGAGCGTGTAAGGTCTCAACTTTTCGAGATAAAATCCCAATAAGGGGTGTTCAATTCAATGAAAACGCATTCAAGGGACACAAGCACACAAATTACAATTCTAAAGTTAGGAAATTAAAATAATTGCTCTTGATGAGTCTTCAATTTTCTTCTTCTTTTCTTCCAACGCTTGAGCCTTTTATAATGGAGAGCCTTGTCGACCGCTTGAGCGGTTCTGTTTCCTTCCCTACGTTACATGCTTGCGCGTAACCACATGATCATGCTTTCAACTGCTGAGTTGTGCGGGATAACTGCCAGACCGTGGGGAGTTACTGCCCAACAGCTAGATCGTGAGATTAACTGCAACGTGTCTGTTCGCATGGTAATCGTCCTAATGCCATTCCCTTTGTCGTCCTTCGTCTGCTTTTTATTCATCGTACTGATTGCTTTTCGTCCTTTGACACGTCTTTCCTTTTCGTCCTTTGGCATGTTTTTCCTTTTCCTTTCCGGTGTATTAGGATTTGGTACAAATATAATTTTCTATATCTATTAATTAAACGGATTGGATATTGATATTGGGATCCATATATTAATAAAAGTAAAAAAAAAATATATATATAAGAAAAAAATCCACTTTTAAATGAGGTTCGATACATTATGGCTAATTATGAATATAATTTTCGGAATCATTGATTAAATGAATGAGATATAAATATTTACATCTCATAGTATATTCGATTTGTTACCATTCTCAGACGTGGATAATTTTGCATAAGGCACACTTGTGGTAATGATATAATATGTGCGGTAGTGTGAAATTGAATATTGATGAAATAATAGAGTGTCGACCAATAATCGTATCTCCAATGATTAGAGGCTAATTTGAACCGCAAGAAAAGAAACCGTGCCAAAAAATTTAAAATAAAAATAAAAAAATAAAAACGAAAGAAAAAAAATTGGCAGTGAAAAAGAACAGAAACAGAAAATAAAGAATCCCCAACAAAAAAATTCGTCAACCAAGTCCAAGTCCAAGTGATTGATTGCGGAGTCCGACGTTTGGATAAGCTGCTAATCATTTGCCCTTCCAAAATTGTAATCTTAGAAGGGGCCAAAGAGACAAAAGTCAAAACCTTTTAATTTTGACAAAACTTTATGCAAAATTATAATGTGAAAGATAAATGAAGTTTAATGAATAGTGGTTAGATTTTGATTTGAAAATTAGATAATTGAAATTGATTTCGATTGATTATAATTTTTAATATTGGTATATTGGATACCCAATATCATATCAAGAATTTCAAAGTTAAAAATTTTCGATTATCTGATATCTGTTAGAATATTTTTTTCCAAATATTTTAGTCGGTATTAGATATTTAAATTTTCGATCAGTTTCAAATATGAATACTATATGTAGTTGTGGATATGTATTAGATATTAGATGCCAATATTGATGGGAAATTTCATGTAGGAATTATATGTATATTTGCAAGAGCCTTCATTTTCCTACTAACCTTAAAGTAGTTCCTCTCCATGTATGCATCCGCAACAATCCAATATTATTGCGAGCCATACATATACTAAGAATGGATATAATAATAATTCTTTTGGCCAAATTACATTTTAAGGTCTTAAGAATGTATAAATATCTTGTTATATATATTATATATCTACTATACACAAATCCTAAATTAAACATATCCCTTAATATTCGAATTCATGATATCTTACTTCTACGGTAAGAATTAAAGGCAAGTAAATTATCCTCTAGGCATAATGTCTTTTAATAATGGGCTATTGCAACCAAGAAACAAAAAATTTAAAGAAAAGAACAGAAGTGAACTCAAGTTTCTCTCAAATGGCTCTCACAAACACATGGGCAAAGACAGAATGGTCTGAGACTGAGAGGTGAATGGAGATAGGGACAAACAAAAACAATAGCTGGGACTACTACTTCTTTTAAGACACTACTTCACTTCAGTGGCAACTCTACCACCCTATTTCACTTTATATGTCAATAGGATTTTTCTCCCTTCTCTTTGTTAATTGCATCACCTTTTTTCACTTTATTAGCAGTAGTAATTTAAAAAATTTACTTGATTAAATTACTTGTATTATACAGAAAGACTATGTCACCAAACAATAGATCAGTTTCATGAAACTTTAATTAACAAATTAAATATCACAACTAAAGCCATATAACATTTCATCACAATCATCTTGTCATCTCCGGGGCCGATTCTAAATTGGGAGGCTTTAGACAAGTTTCCAAAATATGTGACCTATATCGTTAAAAGATAGATTTTTATTTACTTCTTTATTACAATGAATTTCAACTTTTCTTAAAATTAATGAGTTCTAATTTCAGCCTAAAGATATAGGCCTCGTCCAACCGCTTATGAGGACTATCTCAAGACCATCCTTGGTCACCTCCATGACTTCAATTACATGATAGTAACACTTCATATCTTGGACTGGGGTACCCCAATTAGAACAAATAGTACCAAATAAGCCAAGGGGGTTCGGTCCTGTTTTTAATTTGTTTGAGTTATAAGATGAAGAATTAAAAAATAAACCAAGGATAATTTGTTGGATTAAGGGTATGTTTTGATTTTGAGGTATTGCAGCTTTTAATTTTACAGACATAAACTATGTTAAAAGGAAAGAATTGACCAAATCAAATTTATTTGATCTATCCAATCTCTAAAATATGATTTTACAATCAACAAAATGTTTAATTTTTATGTATTTATTCGAACATTTAGTTTTCTCACTTATCTTAAGGTAATGCTTTGTACTTTCAATGTTGAGTAAAATAAAGAAAAATTGAATTTATTGGGGAAAATGAACATAAACCCCCTTATATTTGACAAAATTAAATGAAATCATGATGTTTAAAAATTAAATAGAACTCTCTATTGTTATAACAAAACCCATGATAGTAGGGATGGCAAATCACATCCCTATCAAGTCTCATCCACTCCCGATTACTATTTCGGATGGAGAAATCATCCTGAATCTCGATCAGTATTTTAAATGGGGAGGAAAAATCATCTTGAATTTTGGAACAAATGGTGCGAATCGAGATTTGAGACTTTTTAGGCTAAAATTTGGGATTCAGAATTAAAAAAAATTTCGAATTTCGGTTTGATTTTTATTCCGGAAGACGTATCGTCTTGAATTCCAATCGAAATTTTCATTCAATACGAAAAATCATCTGAATCCTGGACCAAATGGGACTGGATCCCAATCAAGATTCGGGATTTGTAATTTTCTGCTAATTCTACTTGATAACTTTACTGAGAGAGTATTTTTGGAAGACAAAATGTTTTATTTAGTTTTTAAATATCTTGAGGGTTTTGATTAGTTTGTCAAACATCATGGGATTATGCTTATTTTTCTGAAATTATTGGGTTCATGATTATTTTTTTTTCTATTAAGTTGTTTATTTAACGAATCATAATTAATGAATCATATAGATTTTTTGGTTTTTTTTTTTGGGGTTATGAATTATATATTGCTTGTTATAAAAATTTATGTGTTGATCAATATATTATGTTGTTTCATTTATGGTTAGATATTTGTAGTCATCGACATTGCGCTGGTGAGGAGACCATACCAGTCCTATATAATTCATTATGTATCTAACTAGTTTTAGGTGTGAATCTATATCACTGCTAATTACTGGAAACATAAAATGCATAGATTATTTTATGTTGTTAGATTTATCTTAACTGACTTAGTTTTAGGGTATAATAAGTTTGTAATCAAACTAATATGAACTTGTATTTATATTCTAGTAATATTTATAAATATAAATGAATTTATAAAAAATAAATAAATAGTACAGCTCAACATATCCTAATTTTTATTTAATATGAACATGCACTTTGTGTGCGGTAAAAGTCGGATTGAGAAAGAGTTCATGTTATCTTTAATTTATTGGGTCTGGTCTAGTTGAAGTCCAATTGAATCATGGGTTTTGCTTTGTTTGATGTTCTACATTTTGGGCTTAAACAAATATATGCTTTGTTAGATTTTTTTTCTTATATTTGTTAGTAAGTTCTTAATTATAATACAATATGCTTGTGCACTTATTTTTGTTATCTTATTTTTTCAAGATTTTTTTCCCAAAAAAAGCGTAACACCCCAAATTTATTTTACCCATATTTTAATTTAATAATTATGGTGTGTTGGAAAATTAAGGACTTAATTATTAGATTTGTAAAATTTTAAATAAAAATGATCAAATGGACAAGTTGAGGGGTGGAAAATGATATTTATCATGTATTATAAAAAATTCACACATTCTTGGGAAACTCCCCATTTTCATTGATATTCCGGTAAGGAAATTTTTATGATTTTTCGTTGATCCGGAACTCCGATTGACGAACCTTCAATGGTATTGGAACCGGGATGCGGAGATGAACATTAGGCCACCGGAAAATCTAGATTTTGATCAATGCATGGCACTCACGTGCGCCTTACGCAGTGCCGCGAGAGGCCCACGAGCGGCCAGGAAGGGAGGCGCGTGGCCCCCAAGCGCCGGACAAAATGTTTACGCCTACTTTACAAGTCTTCCTCTCTACTTTCCCGACCATTCCGAGTAGTAACGGGCCTCTGAATCTTATTTTTCATATAATTTATTATCATATTCGATTTATACATATTTTGTGTTTCGAAACATAAATAGCTTTAAAGTATGATTAATTTACATGCTTAGACCATATAAATGATTACCTTGTAGTTGGAAGTGAATGAAAAATTTAATCGGAAAATATGATAAAGTAAGATTGTGTGCGGGAAGCTTTTGTAAGCCCGTGAATTGGGCTAGTAATGTTGGATTGAATTGTGCATGTGTATGTTGCGAATCGAATATGGATGTAAGTTTGTTGATTATGGATTGTATAATAGAAGTCCGAATTAAAGACGGAACTTTGCTGATATTTTGTTAGGATTACGAGTGCGACCGAATCATATTTCTTGCATATTCTTTCATCTATTCTAGTTAGGATTATGTTCCCTATCATAAATTTTTTTTATCTCTTTAGGTGATCGTAATACCGTTGGTAGAGACAGTTATACTACATAATATCTTTTCTTTATAGTCAGCTTAATATATGCGTGGATAAGCTTGTAACATTGATATTTTCCAAAAGTATATAGTATGTATGTTTTCTTAAATGAATTTTCAAGGTAATGCATTAAATGATTTAGTTTTTAAAAAGTTTATATTTTGCTATAAAAGTATGGATTGAATATTGATTATGTTGAAATCATGAGTTTGTGATATTTGAGAAATTTGCATGACTTGAGATATACGAGCGTGCGTTTTAGAAATGATTTTTATGCTAGGATGCACTTTATGTACTTATACGTGCCAGATGATTTGTCGTGAGACGAGGTCTCATGTTACCAGTTTTACTCCGGATGCCAGTTATTGCCATGAGGATGCCCCATGTTGCCAACTTTGACGTATTCTCACGAGTGTGCATATAGATGGATGAACATATTTATCTTATGAAGAATGAGATTTATGATTTCAAGTAAATGTTTGATATACCGGTTTACGGCTTTATGTATCTATTTATATTATGAAAGACTTATTCGATCCGTCTTGTTACTTGTTTATCCACGACACTAAGCTGTGATCCATTGCACTAAGCGTGAGCTTACCTATTTCTTTAAATTTTACAGGTTAAGCTGATTAGTAAATCGTTCATTTTTCATCTGTTGTCATCATCATTTTATGCCAGTAAATAAAACTTGTGCCAACAGTAGAGTGTCTTTTGTTATGTTTTTGGGATTAATGTTTTAAACGTCTTCCTCGTGTGGATTGTTATTTAGTTATAGGCAATGAGCCTATATTTGAAACGCTGATTTTTTTTTTTTGCTTTACATTTTATCATGGATGAGTATTTTGAGTTGGATTATAGAGATCCTATTTATATTAAGTTATTTTTTTGATTTGATTTTACTTTTGCATTTAGTGGATTAGTATGATTTACAGGGGAAACTCTATCTGTTTCACGTCTTCGTCTCACCCCACTCAACATAATTGGACGTGTGTGACATTTAATGGTATCAGAGACCAAGGTTCATAGATTTTGTAGAAATTTCTTTTACTTAATTAGTTATTCTATGTCTATCAATAATTGATATCTTCATGTGTTTTCAGATGACTCCGCATTCCAGAGTTCGAGGGGCAGGTCGAGTCCGTATGCGTAGGATAACAGATGTTGACCAACCTTCTAGGGAACCTCCAGTTGATGAGGATGTTAATTCTTATGTCGGGGATTTGAAGGGAACCCTATTCCTGTTGAGATAGGAGATTCGATTGACTCAGTTTTTAGGGATAGTACCCGGTGCATCATCCTCATAGTAATGATGTTCCTCCAGCCCATGCATCACTTCAGGGAAATATTGCAGCACCTTCACAGCATCCTCCACCTCCCACAGTGTATCAAGCTTATCCTACACCTCACCCAAGTTTTTATCCATCACTTTATTATGCTCCTCCGTCAGCAGGTGTTCCTCCTAAGACTTATCTGAATGTTCATCCTAATGCTTACACTTATCCGTATTTCTACCCTCCATGGTCCAGCTCAGGTAGCTCCTATAGTGAATGATGATAATATTGATAAAAAAGTAAAAGATAATAAAACTGTTGAATTTGATGGGAAGAAAGATCCTATAGTAGCTGGAAATTTCTTAGACAGAGTTGAGAAAGCTTTTGAGTTGATGAGGTTGAAAGATGAACAGAAGTTCCATCATGTATATCGACTTTTGACTGAGCATGCTGAAAATGATGAAAAATGTAAGAGGTAAATTCTCAGAGGCTAATTTGTTGACGTGAGAGAAGTTCAAAAATGAATTCATGGACAATTACATGAATTTGGCGTTTATGGATGAAAAGATAAGAGAATTCTATAAGTTGAGTCAGGTTAACCGCACCGTAGATCAGTATGATACTCTCTTCCATGAGTTAGTGTCGTTTGTTCCATATTTGAAGGACCATGAACAAGGTAAGATAAATCATTTTCTTAACGGCCTGAATGCAGAATTAAGATCTAGGATCAAATTGTTTACTATGAACAGTTTGACAGAGATAGCTGATTATGCTAGAAAAGCAGAGTTTGCAGAAATAGAATGGCAAGTGGGGCTAGATTATCAGATGAGAAAGAGAAATAGAGAACATCGATCCTTTGGGGAAAGAAGTCAGAATAAGAAGGGGAGTGACTCAAGACCCAGTGGTAGTTATCATATGAGTTTTGGACAGCTGCAGAAATAAAATAGATTTATAGTTAGTCAAAGTTCAGTGAGAGCACCACTTAGTAGGACTCCTAGTTGTTAGCAAAGCCAAGCTCGAGATAGGAGATTTTCATTATGTTCTATTTATGGAAAGAATCATTATGGAGAGTGCAAATTGGGTAGAAAATATTGCTTTTTGTGCAGAGAAGTTGGCCACATGAAGAGAGATTGTCCTAATGCTAATGATAACAGTAGGCAGAATCAGAGGACAACTATCCCTCCAGCTAAGTATTCCAAAGGCACTTATGGTCAGAGTGAGGTTCCAGTTCAGACTTCTAGAGCTCACACAGGTGCAGATGTGCATAGTAGAGCTATTCCATGTGGTCAGATTAGCAGACCTAAAGGCCAAGCTAGGGTATTCGCTATGACACAGCAGGAAGCTTCAGCAGCGCTCGAGGTTATCACTGGTATGCTGTCTATCTTTAGTCGAAAGGCTCATATACTTAGTGATCATGGTGCTACACATTCTTTTATTTTGAAATCATTATAGCTAAACAAGTTTATAAAGGATGTGTAATCCATATTAGTGAGCATGAGTTGTTAGCAGATTTGATTTGCATGGAGATACATGATTTCGATGTCATTTTGGGTATGGCTTAGTTATCCTATCATTGTACTATAGTGAATTGTCAAGAAAAAGTTGTGAAGTTTGAATTTCTGGATGGGCAAAAATTTTCCTTCAGATAGGAGAGACGACTTGTTCCTTAAATGTGATCTCTGTAATACGAGCTAGTAAGATGTCGAGGAAAGGTTGTGATGTCTATTTAGCTTATGTGGTAGATACTAGTATGGGTATATCAGAATTACGTGGGATTTCTGTTGTGAGAGAATTTGCTGAGGTATTTCCAGATGAACTACCTGGTTTACCACCGGACAAGGAAGTTGAATTCAACATCGACATAATTTCTAGTACATCTCATATATCTCTTGCTCCTTACAGGATGGCTCCTGTAGAGTTGAAGGAGTTGAAGGTACAATTACAAGAACTGCTAGATAGAGGCTTCATAAAGCCTAGTTCTTCACCGTGGGATACACCAGTATTGTTTATGAAGAAGAAAAATGGTTCAATGAGATTGTGTATCGATTATCGACAGTTGAATCGGGTTACCATTCGCAACAAGTATCATTTACCTTGGATTGATGATCTTTTTGATCAATTATGGGGAGCCAATGTATTTTCCAAGATAGACTTGAGATTCAGGTACCATCAGCTAAAAGTGAGAGAAATGGATATACTTAAGACGGCTTTTAGAACCCATTATGAACATTATGAGTTCTTAGTAATGTCGTTCAGGTTAACTAATACACCAGCAGTTTTTATGGACTTGATGAATCGGGTATTCAGACATTATATGGACAAGTTCGTCATTGTATTTATCAACTATATCTTGGTGTATTCTAGTAGTGAAGATGAGCACAAAGAACATCTGAGAATAGTTTTGCATACCTTGAGGGAGAAGTAGTTATATGCAAAGTTTAGCAAGTGTGAATTTGGCTTGATAGAATTATATTATTGGGCTATGTCATTTCAACAAATGGTATTTTAGTAAAACCCTATAAGATAGAAAAAGTGGTTAACTGGGAACCTCCTACCAATGCAATCGAGATACGAGGTTTCTTAGGATTACCAGGCTATTACTGACGTTTTCTCCAGGGACTTTCCTGTTGGCGACTTGGTCGCATAAATGGATTTTGATGACGTCAACGTGAATGAAACTTCGACGTACAAACACGAAGCATTACAAAAAGTGTCGAAGCATATGGGATGAAGAGCGAGAAGACTAGCGGTAAATCGAAGATAATGATTAAGAGCTAAATTTTATTGTAAGTGAGTTTACTCAAGTGATCTAAAGCTCTTAGGAATCATACATTTTGCATCACTTGTATTTAAAATGGCTTAGAATGCAAAAAGAATCATTTGCATTTTATTTGCACCAAAATGAACTTCATGCAAGTGAATCGGTAAATGATCTTCTAAAAACTATCAAATGGTTGAATTAAACTTCAAATGATATACCATTAGATATATATGTGTCTCTAGTTTGCTACGGTTCAAACGGAACACAATTCCGATGTATAGAACTTTTTCTAGAGCCATGTTACTACAACATGTTCAGATGTGCGTTTTTTGCATACATGTCACATTAGAAAAATTCCATAACATTCATATTAATGTTTTTGGAGCTGAATTTTTTACAGAAGCTAGATCTATGTGTCTAGTTTATTTATAAATTTACGGATCATGATTTGGAATTTTCTAGAGAAAGTTATGGCCAAAAATACCAAGTGTCATCAATCTTGACTGGTCATCAGAACATGCACGTACTGAAACCAGGGAGCTCCAAACCGGTCCCCATACCGGTTTCCATACCGGTCTAGCCTTTATTGTGTAGTTACTGAAACCATGGAGATCCAAATCGGTCTCCATACCGATTTCCATACCGGTCAAGCTCTTCATATTGAACACTTACTGGAACCAGGGAGACTCATACCGGTCTACATACCGGTTTCCATACCAGTCTAACGGACACTTGCCCAACGGTAATATAGCCATTAGTATCCGTTGGAGCCCTAGACCTGCATGCCGATCTCCATACCGGTTTCCATAGCGGTCAAGCTGTAAGTTGGGATTTGCTTTGCATTTTGTTATAATAGAACCCCAACTCATTTGCCTTGGTTAAGAGACTTGAAAAACAACCTTCATACATATTCTCTAAGGAAATACAAGAGTGTCTTAAACCTTCATACACTTAAACACTCATATAAGCTCACACACATCTTCATTACATTTAGTGAGCTTGGAACATTTGGGTAACCAACTCACACAATCTTCTTTATCATTGTGAGTGCCAAGTGTGTTTTATAATTTCTTTATCAAAACACTTGTGATTTATGAAATCCCATTGTTTGGGTAAATTGTAAAGGTTTGTGAGTGAGCCTACGAACAAAACTCAAATTGTAAAGGTTTGTGAGTGAGCCTATGAACAAAACTCAAAAGTGTAAAAGGTTCGGAGTGCGCCTTTGCGGAAAACTCTTGGTTACGAGTGAACCACGGAAAACTCGATTCTAGTGGAAATCTTCAAGCGAGGCTTGAGGGAGTGGACGTAGGCACGTTTGGCCGAACCACTATAAATCTCGGCGTCATAATTCTCTTTCCCTATACTTTTGTTTATAGAAAGTTTATTTATGCTTATATATATTGAATAGAAAACTTGCATATAGGCTATTAATTGGAATAGAGAAAATTACCTTAAGTCCCCACTTGGTAATAAGAGCTAAAAATCGGTAAAGATTTTTTAATTCCGCATTTATAGCGATAACCCAATTCACCCCCCCTCTTGGGTATAGAGATTCTTTGTCGCTATTACTTGTAGGTACTTTCAGTTGGTATCAGAGCGAGGTATTCTCTACAGGACTTAACCGTTCGAGAATAGATCATGGCATCTACAAGCTACACGCCATACTTTGCCGAATGAGCATCCACCGATAAACCACCATTCTATGACGGAATGGACTACAACTATTGGAAAATGAGGATGTTGAACTTCCTTCTTGCCGTTGATCCGCAATCCTACTTGGAAATCATACGAGGGCAAAAATCTTCGGTAAATTCTAATGCACTTAAATTTTTATACGAAGCATTAGATAAAAGCATAATTGATAGGATTCCCAAATGTACAAATGCATATGAATTATGGAATTCCTTAGAGTTACTAAATGAAGGAAATAATGAATTAAATGCATGCAATATTGATTCTAACTCATCAAAAGATGAAATTTGTAATTTGGATTGCATGGATATAGAAAACCTTAGAGGGGAATCGGAAAATGAAAACTACTATTGTGTATGAAAATGAAATTTCCGATTGTGATGAAATGCTTGACATGTTGAATGATTAGCATGATAAATATGATGCTCTTAGAAAGAAATGTAATTTGATTAAGGAAGAGCATACATCACATCAACATGAACACGCATTATGCTTGGATAAAATTCGTGCTTTAGAAATTGATCACATTTGCTTAAAGACCAAGCTTGAAAATGATGTTTCAATTAATCATAATGAGCATGTATCTCTTGTTAAATAAATTCATGTCTTAAGTAATGAGAATATGTGTTTAATTGTAGAGCATGAACATTGTATAGAGAACTTACAAAATGAAGCATCTACCTCTAAATCATCATGTGCTTGCGAATTGTTGAAAATTAAAAATTATGATTTGAATAAGAAATTAGAAGACTTGCAATGCATTGTGACCAAGTTCACTTATGATGAAATTAATTTTAAAATGCTACTTGGTTCACAAAAATATCTTTTTGGAAAATATGGATTAAGATATAAGCCTTACACGAAAGAAAAATATGTGAACAATCATTTTGTGAAGGCATCCATATCACATACACATTCATCATATGTACATGCATCTAAAATAATTGATTCAAATGTTGTATGCCATGCATGTAATATGAAAGGTCACAAGAGTTATGATTGTTGGATTAAAAAGAAAAATGTGACTATTGTTTGGGTTCCGAAAGGAACTAGGATTAACCCCCATGGACACAAGAAATGTTGGGTACCAAAATCTACTTGATAAATTTGCAGGGGGAGCCTTGGGAATATATCTTTAAAGAGAATTGAAAAATTGATCCCAAAGGCTCAAAGAAATGAGGAATCGCAACGGTAATAGGTAAACTCCGTACTCACGAAAACATTGGTACCGTTTTCTTTAATTTACATATGTATACATAGTTTATATTGGTAAAACTATTTTTGAAGCATACTGATAAGTGTGGTTTATACCCACTTATTCCGACATCTTTAGCTTATTGTTTTGTTATATTTCGAGATATTAAATATCAATTGTCGTTTATTTTATGTTATATTTGTAGGAGCATTAATACATGGATCTGGGGATAATTGCACGTGTTTTGGGAAGTTTCGGGAACACAGGACATAAGACGGGAGCATCAGGAGAGAAATTCATCACACCCAGCCAAATTCCCGAGAGATTGGCGCATTGGCGCCATCAATTCCAGAAGCAAGAGGCGCCAAGGCGCCTATTCAAGTTGTGGCGCCAAGGCGCCACACACATAAGCAATAGTGGCGCCAAGGCGCCACACATTCAAAGAACAGGCGCCATGGCGCCTGTTGCCAAGATTATAAAAGGCGCCATGGCGCCCCCTCCAACGATCAGTTCCATACATTTTCCAGAGAGTTTGGCGCCCAGGCGCGAATTAGTTGAGCTTAGGCGCTGCGATACACGCGCATTTCAGGAATTAATTTTTAGGGTTTTAATAATCATAATGCTACCCAAAGACTCCCAGCCCCCAGTATAAATATAACATTACATCAAACACTCAAGGGGAGGCTAATACACTGCACAAAACACGAAATACATATTTTTAGAGATCCAAGGAGAGGAGTGAAGAGCGACAAGAGGAGACAAGGGCTGTAATATCCGGAGAAGAAGAGATTCAATTCGGGTTTTATCTTCTTATTTCTTTCTTAAAACTCTAATGATTTCCATTAGATTCGTGGCTTGATTATTCAATGTTTTATCTTTTGTCATGAATTTACTCCTTAATTTTGGAGAATGATTGTAATCGATGCTTGAACCTTGTAATTGATTATTAATTTTGTGATGAAGTTTTGTTGATTTATTTATATTGTCTTGAGTTTAATGATTTATGTTTGTTGGCCATAATATGATGATGAATGTTTAGAATCTATCACTCGAGAGAGGGGATTTTGAATAGATCTAGAGAATATGACCTAGGGTTTTATAGAGTTCGAGAGAATCTGTAGTCCTTTGAAGTCGTTAACATAGAATCACAAAGCGTAATGAGTTATTAACTATTGGATTTTTATAGAGATATCGAAGTCTGTAGTTAATGATATTTTCACTCGGCACTCGAGAGGGGAGTGGATAATTTCAGAGTCTTGACTTATAAACAATATATCCGAACAATGAATTAATTGGCATAACAAATACATAGGCGACAGCTAGGTGAAATCAAGATCCAGAATCTCTATCGTATTAGTTCCTCCTATATAATTATTTTTATATTTTATTTATTTATTAAAATCTTTATTATTTGTCGTCTAAATAAAGTTAGGATTATCAATTGTAGTACTTAGTACGAGTTAACGCAATCCCTGTGGGTTCGACACTCTTAACTCATATTCATACTAAAACTTGACACCGTACACTTGCGGTACGATATAAAAATATCACAACAAGTTTTTGGCGTCGTTGCCGGGGATTGTTTGTTTAATTCACATTAATACTACTACCAAGTAATCTTAGATTTAATTTAGATTTTTATTTTTATTTTACTTTATTTTACTTTATTTTCTTTATTTTTGTCTTCAAATTTTATGTTATTTTTGTTTTGTATTTATTTTTTTTAGTTGTTTTGTTTTGTTTATTGAATTTTTTTTTCCTTTTGGTGCTTCAGTGAATGCGAAAATCCACAAGTCTCGACTCGCTCATGTTTGATCCTGAAATAGAAAGAACTGCGAGGAGACTGAGAAAAGAAAGAAGAATTGAAAAAGAAGCAATGGCAGCTGAAAACATAGAGAACAACCCACGCCATGTGGCAATCAATGTGTTGGTTTCTATTATTTGTCCTAAGGAAAGCATAAGCATATGAAATACAACAAATGAATATATATAATAAACTTGAAGCATGACGGAATCATACTTACAAAGCTTTTGTGATGAAGAAGATGAACAAAAAGGTTAAAGCTCCAAGTCCTTGTAGATTCGGCCAAGAGAAGAGAATGAATGAAAGCTCCAAGCTTTGTGTATTCCAAGCTCTTGATGGTTTCCCCATCACCTCCTTTGATCATAAGATGTGCTAGCAAAAGAGAAAATGAAAATCCAATCTTCTTTGCCCTTTGGAAGCTCACGGCATTGATGAGAGAGAGAGGGATAGTTTTTTTGTTTCTTGTATTTGTTTTCTAAAAACAATAATGAAAACAATTACCAAAATATTTGGTATATGGCTTTTCCAAAAGTCAAAAGACTTTTCCCTCTAAAAAGCCATTAAATGGCCTCACCAACTTCTTTCATGAATAGTGACTAGATGTCACTTTAATAAAGTGACTTGTGACATCTATCACCAAGTCATGTCAAGTGATGTGACTTCACGATGTGACTTGCGGGCCCCACTCGTTTCAAAATACGAATGTGTCCGCAAACACTTTCGGGCTCGGTTTCGCTAATTCCGAATTAACGAATTTCCGTCGCGACGTAAATTAAATAATTACGCCTAGCGAAATCACTATTCACGTCGCTAACTAATTAATTCTAAATTAATTCGTTTGCCCGAATTAAAATCCGATTTCAATTCCGCGTCGAAATCTAATTTCGTTTAATATATCGAATATATTATTTTACCGATTAATTCCAAATTAATCGTTCTCTCTCAAAATAAGGCATTTTATCCAAGATAAAGTTTCTCCGTAATTAATCCAAGATTAATAAAGTTCGAATCAAATATCATAGGTGAATCTTCAGGAAGCGACCCGAGAGATCTCCGGATATGTTGGCAGTAAATACGGTCGTCGGATAATCCGAACACGTACGTACCTAGTACTACGTTTTTACCGATTTACAAGACAAGGTTGGCTTCTAGCAAAGCGCGATGCCTACCCAATTCTCCAGAAATATTCTTATTGGAATATTAGATCTATATCAAGCGTAGTATACCGAAGTATTGCGTACATCGATCCAGTATCGGACGATCACATGTTAGGCATGAGGCTGGAGATGTGTCTGCCCCGTACGAAACATATATCGGACATCAAGCAACTAGTCTCTTTAAATCGGGCAATCCTGACCTAGTCATATTGACCCGACGGTTGCAACCTT
The DNA here is from genome assembly GCA_019454045.1 of Zanthoxylum bungeanum. NCBI lineage: Eukaryota > Viridiplantae > Streptophyta > Magnoliopsida > Sapindales > Rutaceae > Zanthoxylum > Zanthoxylum bungeanum. The sequence continues at coordinate 71,800 of SKCR01045751.1, read as the reverse complement.
TTATAGAGCACTAGTTCTGTATCCTGCGCGATCATCAACTCCATATGTCTGAAGTGACACTTCCATCTTGACATCACACCCAGTACACTACGATTCCTGATAAACCCAGAAGTGGTGAACACAGAACTGGTTAAAGCCCCCAACCACCAAAACCAAAGTTTACCGATTGTCGCAAGTACTAGCGATGCAAGTCTCAGGTTAAGACCATATACACCTACCCTGATGCGGCCTCCCATAGACACGCAGACATACTACCAATGGGATTCCGCGGGGTCTATCCAGAGCGAAGCTGTTTTCCGTACCATCGGTAAAACACAACCTCCTATCGCACTTGCATAAGTATCCTATACTTAAATATATGAGAACTATGCCGTTGTGCCCTCACAACGTGCACAAGTGCAATACTAGTCTATTTCGCATTATCGATGTCCGATCTCGATAATACTCCGACTAGGGATATTTAATGATTAAACCTTTATGTATTGATACTGTCTCATATCATCTCAATACAGAACTAATCATATGGACTTTCGCCATTTATATATCAAAGTAAATAAATTACAAAACGGCAAAAGGTAATTTCATTATCACATAGTTAATTTTGTACAATAATACAATATTACTTACAAAACAGTGACGCTATGGGTCATAATGTCTAACAATCTCCCACTTGGCCGATAGCCAGTCACTCAATCATCTAATACCTGAACTATGTGTATGTCGTTCAAACACATGCGGATAAATAGCCTTCATCAGCGGATCTGCAATATTTTTATCTGATGCGACCTTCTCGACCTTTACATCGCCACGATGTATAATCTCCCGAATCAGATGGTAACGCCGAAGAACATGCTTGGATCGTTGATGAGACCTTGGTTCTTTAGCTTGTGCTATAGCCCCGTTATTGTCACAATACAATGGAACGGGCTCAGCAGCTAACGGAACTACTCCTAATCCGATTAGGAATTTTCGGATCCAAACTGCCTCCTTTGCTGCTTCCGACGCAGCAATATACTCCGCTTCTGTTGTTGAATCGGCAACAGTATCTTGCTTGGAAGATTTCCAGCTCACTGCTCCGTTATTCAAATAAAAAATGTACCCCGATTGCGACTTGAAGTCGTCCTTGTCGGTTTGGAAACTTGCATCGGCATACCCAGATACCACAAGTTCTCCTTCTCCATAAATTAAGAAAGCATCCTGAGTTCGTCTAAGATACTTAAGGATATTCTTAACTGCTATCCAGTGACCTTCACCTGGATCGGCCTGATAGCGACTGCACATGCTCAAAGCATATGACACATCAGGTCGTGTACATATCATGGCATACATGATCGATCTGACTGCCGAGGCGAACGGTATCTGACTCATGTTATCTCTCTCTTCTTGAGTCTTAGGACACATGTCCTTAGACAGAGATATACCACGTAACATTGGCATCAATCCTTTCTTGGATTGATCCATGCTGAATCGCTTCAACACTTTGTCAATATATGTACTCTGGGAGAGTCCAAGCAGCTTTCTAGATCTATCCCGGTAGATCTTTATTCCCAGAATAAAGGCTGTTTCTCCCAGATCTTTCATGGAGAATTTTAATGAAAGCCAAGCTTTCACCGACGTTAGCATGGGAATGTCATTGCCTATAAGCAATACATCGTCGACATAAAGGACAATAAAAGTCAGTGCTCTCCCACTAACCTTCTTGTATACACAAGGGTCATCTTCATTTTGCACGAAATCATATTCTTTTATGATCTCATCAAAACGCTGATTCCATGACCGTGATGCTTGCTTCAATCCATAAATGGATCGATTTAACTTACAAACCTTGTTTGCAAGTCTAGGTACGATAAAACCGTCAGGCTGTTGCATATAAACATCCTCCAAAAGGTTTCCGTTAAGGAAAGCGGTTTTAACGTCCATCTGCCATATCTCGTAATCGAAATATGCAGCTATTGCAAGCATTATTCGAATGGATTTAATCATGGCAACGGGTGAGAAAGTTTCGTCATAATCAATACCATATTGTTGACGATACCCATTTGCTACAAGTCTAGCTTTGTACGTTTGCACGTTGCCATCCATGTCGGTATTCTTCATGAAGATCCATCTGCATCCAATAGGCTTTACGCCTTCTGGTGCATCAACCAGTGTCCAAACTTGGTTGGCATACATGGAATCCATCTCGGACTTCATGGCTTCTTGCCATAAAGCGGAATCAATATCCTGTATTGCTTCCTCATACGTAGCCGGTTCATTTTCCTCAATAAGATTAATATCTACATGAGGCGAGATCAGGTACCCATACCTCTCAGGTACTGTCCTGACTCTCTCTGACCTACGCGGTCCTTGTGTATATGAAGATTGTGGTACAAACTCATCCTGGATGATCTGTTCATATTCCGTCGTTGATTCATTGCCAGGAACAGTATCACTACGATTTTCATCGAGTTCCACTTTCCTCCCACTTACTACTGCATCTAGGAATTCATTCTCAAGGAAAAATGCATGTATAGCAACAAATACTTTGTTCTCTTGTGGGTGATAGAAGTAATATCCTTTGGTTTCCCTAGGATATCCCACGAAAAGGCATTTATCTGATTTGGGTTCTAGTTTGGTTCCTTCCAAACGTTTAACATATGCCCAGCATCCCCAAATCTTCAGGAAAGAGAAACCCGGTTTCCTTCCTGTCCATATCTCATATGGAGTCTGTTCAACAGACTTTGACGGAACCTTATTCAAAATAAGTACTGCACTGTCTAATGCGTATCCCCAGAAGGATATTGGTAGCTCAGTGCGACTCATCATCGACCTTACCATGTCTAACAAGGTACGGTTTCTCCGTTCAGACACACCGTTTAATTGCGGTGTTCCAGGAGAAGTCCACTGTGAAAGAATACCATATTCTTTCAAGTAATCTTGAAACTCATAACTTAAGTATTCGCCACCACGGTCTGACCGCAATGCCTTAATACTCTTGCCTGTTTGCTTTTTTACTTCGTGTCGAAACTCTTTGAATTTCTCAAAAGTTTCCGACTTGTGTCTCATTAGATACACATAACCATAACGAGATGCATCATCCGTAAAGGTTACGAAGTAATGATATCCACCTCTAGCCTGGCTAGACATGGGCCCACATACGTCACTATGAACGAGGGCTAACAGTTTTGTGGCACGTTCACCTTTACCGCTAAAAGGTGATTTAGGCATTTTGCCTAAAAGACAAGATTCGCAGACATCACATGAATTAGGATCAAATCCGTCCAAGTACCCACTCTTCGAAAGTGTGGATATGCGAGTCTTGTTGATGTGTCCTAGACGACAATGCCACATGTAAGCTTCATCTTTTAGATTACTCCTTTTGAGCCTTTTGTTTGTCATTTTATGTTTAGGAGATTCATTTATATTTAAAATATAAAGACCATTTTTGCAACAACAGTGCAAATTTCTGCATCATTTTTATATAAATAACACCCAGTGTTTCTAAATACAAAAGTGTACCCATGCTGGGTTAACAAAGATACAGATATGATATTCCTAGTTAAACTAGGTATAATATAACAGTTCAAAAGTTTAAGTACATGCCCCGATGGCAGTTCCAAAACAAAAGTCCCTACAGCCAAAACAGCAACTGGAGTTCCGTTTCCGACTCGTAGGTCAACCTCCCCTGAAGCCAGCATCCTGCTATTCTGCAGATCCTGCAAATCAGTACAAATATGAGCAGCACAACCAGAATCAAAAATCCAATTTTTAAGACTAGAAGTAGTCATATTTATTTCAATAACAAACATACCAGAGGCTAGAGCCTTGCCTGCCTTGATATCCTCCTTGTGTCACTTGCCCACTCGGCAGTCACGTTTCCAATGACCCTTTTTGCCGCATTTGAGGCAGACATCTTGAGACCTGTCCCTTGGCTTCCCAGAAGCCTTTGTCAACTTGCCTTTGCCCTTGTTCTTATGTTTTTTCTTCCTCACCCCTCCAGTTGCCTTAAGCCCAGCCTTTGGCCCCTGAGAGGTCGATGCATGGTGCGCCTCGCGCTTAGCCCCCTTTTGGAGTTCTTTCTCAGACTCCTTCAACATGGACAACAGCTCTCCAAGAGTGTCATCCGTGTCCATCAACTTATAGTTGATTATGATTTGTCTCCAAGTATCAGGAAGTGACTGTAAGAGCATGTCTATAGTCAGCTCAGCCTCCAAGACTATTCCCAACTTGCCCAACTCATCAATAACGGCGATCATTTGAGTCCCGTGGGCCTCAACTGATGCGCCCTCAGTCATTCGGGTGCGGAAGAGTTTCTTCACCAACTCATACCTCTCCATCCGCTTATTGGTGCGGTGGAGATCATACAATCTAGCTATCATGTTGTAAGGATCCAAGTCCCTATTCTGGCGACGAAAGTGTTGAGTCATTGAAGCCAACATAACAGACTGAGCTGTGTCACAATCCTCGCTGTGAGTTTTCCATAACTCCAGCTCAAGTGGCTCAGTGGGTCTAGGCGGGAGAGGTGTCTGTATAATGTACAGTAGCCTCTCAGCCCCAAGTACTATCTTGAGGTTTATTTCCCAGTCAGCGAAGTTTGTGCCTTTAAAGACATTATCACCCATGATGATGTCATGCACATTTCCCTTGCTAGCCATCTCAACCACGATAGTCTAACTATCTAGTTGACGATGAAATGGGTACAGTCAAACTGTTACAAGAAAAAATAACAATGTATTAGTCCAACTAATTTTAAAAATAGACGAAATAATTTTGAAAGACGCGTAAGGCAAAGTATCTGAACGAAATTGCAAATTCACATACTAGCCTCCCACTATTTTCATCAAGTCTCTAACCCTCTGTTGAGAACTCGGGAAATCCTATTTCCTAGTGGGTTAGGATCCCGTTAAATAACACACAACCTTCACTTTGGCCAACAAGCTGTATGCTACTTAACTAGGTAGATCTCACAGATCAATTGGATCCAATCCAATTCCTAGATCCGGTTAGGTGGACATCCAAGTCCTAAACATATTACTTATGCCAATGTATCTAATACATTTTCCTAACCATATCCTCCGAATCATCTAGGCCCTGGCTTTGGCACAACAAACCTAATGATTCCAGTTAAGCTGGACCCATTGACAAGGATAGTTTCGTAATCAATGTCGTTGGACAAGAAGTGATCTTGACTTTGGCCAACAAATCACAACTTGGACAAGACACCGATGTGGAACAAAACTCTCACGATTCAAGTACATCCTAATTGACAAGGTCTTGACTTTGGCCAACAAACCAATGCCAATTGGATCTTGGACAAGAATCATTCAATGGAAGGATAATCGCTTAATATAGATTGAGGGATTTTTGCGTAATTGGCAACCAATTTATTATCTTTGTTAGGTCTCATCAACATACACCCTTAAGCATGCTTCTAAAACATCATAAAGCGCGTAAAGTAAATTAATAGTGATATGCGGATGGATATATAAACAACTTGTTCCTAGAACAAATCACTCCATTTCCTCTCCCCGCTAGCACTATTCTACTTCTACCCAATTACATAATACAATAAGAGAAACCTCATTTACATTGAGGGGAATTAGGTGAGAAGAGAATACAAAGAGATAAAAGAGATAAGGCTGGACACGCAGGTCCAATTTATAAATTCTAAATTTACAATAATTTCTAAAATTACCCTTTCCCTTCTAATATCCATCCGATATACACTATTCATACATCACATATATATATTCAATCAAGACATGCTATACAACCAATCTAATCCAATTAATTAGTCTTTGTTAAAGTGATCATCCAATGTTCAAACAACGGTTTTTGATTTTGCGCGAGTCCAACTCGTATGAAAATAAGTACATAAGGTACGAATTCGCGAATTATATCGAACTACTTATTAAATCTAATTTAATTCGTATTCAATACTAATTCAATTATTTAATTCCAAATTAAATGTTTACACTTTTAATGTGCTTTAAAGACTTTGATTCTAAATCTAATCTAATTGGGTCTCAAAGCCCAACTAACATCCAATGTTCGTTTAATTAAAGTCCGATGGGCTTTCAATTGATTTATTAAGGCTTCGGCTTTGGTCAATGGGGGTCAAACCCAATCACCAAAACCCAAATAAGGAATCACCCTTAAATGCCACAAAATCAATTTCAAGCCCATAAGGCCCAATTAAACTTTAAAGCCCATTATACTATATTTGGACTTAATGGAGTGATTTAGGCCCAAATTGGATCCAATCCTTTTTGGCCCCAAATCTACTTGGCCCAACCAAGCCCATTATGCCCAAATATAATAATACAAGCCCATTTTACAATTAAGCCTATTAATTAAATTTTAATATTCCAAATTTTAAAATCCAATTAATTAAAGTGTAAATCCATGATTATACATTAAACCAAATAATTCCAAAACACCAATTTAATTCATTAATCATCACTTGTTCAAAACACATGTCCAACATTTATTTTAACAAAAATCAAGTCATTTTACATGTCCATTAGTATTCGGCCAAGTGAGAATTTTTGTGTCGATTTGTTTTTTCAATCCAATTGAATCACTAATCTACGTCCCGTATACGTTTTAAGTCATCCAATGATCTTGTATACAAAAAATTCCAACACATCCCATGTATACACCCATTCGGCCAAGGCTAAATTTTTGGGGAAAAATCATCCAATGCATTTTTCTCAAAATTGATTCCATATAACATCATTTTATATACATGTAAGCATACTCATTCATCAAATTTCACAAGAACATGCTTCAATCAATTTTACCCAAATTTTAACCTAATGTATTTCATGCTTAAACATGGCTCCATGATACCATTGTTGGTTTCTATTATTTGTCCCAAGGAAAGCATAAGCATATGAAATACAACAAATGAATATATATAATAAACTTGAAGCATGGCGGAATCATACTTACAAAGCTTTTGTGATGAAGAAGATGAACAAAAGGGTTGAAGCTCCAAGTCCTTGTAGATTCGGCCAAGAGAAGAGAATGAATGAAAGCTCCAAGCTTTGTGTATTCCAAGCTCTTTGATGGTTTCCCTATCACCTCATTTGATCATAAGATGTGCTAGCAAAAGAGAAAATGAAAATCCAATCTTCTTTTCCCTTTAGAAGCTCACGGCATTGATGAGAGAGAGATGGAGAGCTTTTTTGTTTCTTGTATTTGTTTTCTAAAAACAATAATGAAAACAATTACCAAAATATTTGGTATATGGCTTTTCCAAAAGTCAAAAGACTTTTCCCTCCAAAAAGCCATTAAATGGCCTCACCAACTTCTTTCATGAATAGTGACTAGATGTCACTTTAATAAAGTGACTTGTGACATCTATCACCAAGTCATGTCAAGTGATGTGACTTCACGATGTGACTTGCGGGCCCCACTCGTTTCAAAATACGAATGTGTCCGCAAACACTTTCGGGCTCGGTTTCGCTAATTCCGAATTAACGAATTTCCGTCGCGACGTAAATTAAATAATTACGCCTAGCGAAATCACTATTCACGTCGCTAACTATAATAATTCTAAATTAATTCGTTTGCCCGAATTAAAATCTGATTTCAATTCCGCGTCGAAATCTAATTTCGTTTAATATATCGAATATATTATTTTACCGATTAATTCTAAATTAATCGTTCTCTCTCAAAATAAGGCATTTTATCCAAGATAAAGTTTCTCCGTAATTAATCCAAGATTAATAAAGTTCGAATCAAATATCATAGGTGAATCTTCAGGAAGCGACCCGAGAGATCTCCGGATATGTTGGCAGTAAATACGGTCGTCGGATAATCCGAACACGTACGTACCTAGTACTACGTTTTTACCGATTTACAAGACAAGATTGGCTTCTAGCAAAGCGCGATGCCTACCCAATTCTCCAGAAATATTCTTATTGGAATATTAGATCTATATCAAGCGTAGTATACCGAAGTATTGCGTACATCGATCCAGTATCGGACGATCACATGTTAGGCATGGGGCTGGAGATGTGTCTGCCCCGTACGAAACATATATCGGACATCAAGCAACTAGTCTCTTTAAATCGGGCAATCCTGACCTAGTCATATTGACCCGACAGTTGCAACCTTTTATAGAGCACTAGTTCTGTATCCTGCGCGATCATCAACTCCATATGTCTGAAGTGACACTTCCATCTTGACATCACACCCAGTACACTACGATTCCTGATAAACCCAGAAGTGGTGAACGCAGAACTGGTTAAAGCCCCAACCACCAAAACCAAAGTTTTACCGATTGTCGCAAGTACTAGCGATGCAAGTCTCAGGTTAAGACCATATCACCTACCCTGATGCGGCCTCCCATAGACACGCAGACATACTACCAATGGGATTCCGCGGGGTCTATCTAGAGCGAAGCTGTTTTCCGTACCATCGGTAAAACACAACCTCCTATCGCACTGCATAAGTATCCTATACTTAAATATATGAGAACTATGCGTTGTGCCTCACAACGTGCACAAGTGCAATACTAGTCTATTCCGCATTATCGATGTCCGATCTCGATAATACTCCGACTAGGGATATTTAATGATTAAACCTTTATGTATTGATACTGTCTCATATCATCTCAATACAGAACTAATCATATGGACTTTCGCCATTTATATATCAAAGTAAATAAATTACAAAACGGCAAAAGGCAATTTCATTATCACATAGTTTAATTTTGTACAATAAATAATATTACTTACAAAACAGTGACGCTATGGGTCATAATGTCTAACACAATGATCACTTCAAACGGTCATTATGATATCTATTCTGGGATTGCCCATCAGCCAATCAACGCCAACAATTTTGAGTTAAAACCTGCATTGATCAGCATGGTACAAAAAAATCAGTTTGGGGTTCAGCTGTAGAAGATCTCAACTTGCACTTAAGGATGTTCCTGGAGATCGCAGATACTATAAAAATAAATGGCGTGAATAAAGAGGCCATCCGGCTACGCTTATTCTCATTCTCTTTAAGGGATAAAGCGTGGATTGGCTGCAATCAATACAGACAGGCAGGTCATGACATGGCAGGATGGCCAAAAAATTTCTTGAGAGGTCTTTCCGCCAGCTAAATCAGCTCAACTGAGGGCAGAAATCCATATTTAAGCAGCTGGAACTGAAAGAACTTGTATGAAGCATGAGAGCGTTTTAAGGATCTACTAAGAAGATACCCACAACATGACTATGCAGATTGGGTCCAGATTCAGTTATTCTATAATGGGCTGAATGGTTCGAATAAAACTGTAGTTGATGCAGCAGCTGGGGGAGCTCTATTTAATAAATCAGCTGAGGAAGCAACACAATTTATTAGAAGAAATGGCCATTAACCATTATCAATGGCCAAGTGAACGCGCTACGGTGACCAAAGTGGCTGGAATTTATGAAGTTGACCCCCTTGTAGCACTTACAGCTCAGATTTCCACCTTGGCCACTCAAGTAGCAGCCTTGACAAAATCACAAGTAGCATCTATTGAATCAGCTGCAGCTACAAACATGCAGTTATCAGAAGGAAACCCGAACTTTGAGCAAGTCCAATATGTGAACAATCGGAACTTCAACAGCCATAGAGGAAATCTTATGCCTAACCGTTATCATCCAAACCTGTCATATGCTAACACAGAGAATACCTTGAAGCCTTATTCTGGTTTTGACTATCAAAGAGCTGAACAAAAATCTTCCTTAGAAGACTTCATGAGCACGTTCGTTACTAGTACTTCAGCGAGATTCGAGAAGACTGAGTCAAGGCTAAATAATATTGAGATACACATGGAAAATATGGAGGCCACAATGAAGTCCTTAGAAACACAGGTTGGGAAAATTGCATCCTCCATAACTAAGCAGCAGTAGAGGTATTTGGACAAAACTGCCACAGCTGCCAAGTTATCTTGTCCATGCCAAAGCAGCCAGTGGATACAAAAGAAGAAGCTACCATGACCACCATTTGGGTGGTTGCGTCTGGCTGAAGACGTTAAACTTAGCGCTAGCGGCAACCCTTGCATTTATTTTACAATCATTTCCTTTATTTTTAATTTTTATTTTATTGTGTGCTATTTATTAATTTGCATGTTATTTATACAGGTAGCACGAGACACACAAAGCCCGCGCAACCAAATTCTAACCAGCAAGAGTCTGATCAACTCCATGCACGGTAGTGTTGTTCCTTACTCTTGTTCTTTATATTTATCTTACATTGAGGACAATGCAAATTTTAAGTTTGGGGTGTGTGCATGTTGCTTACTTGCTATTTAGTTGTTTGAAAAAAAAATTATTCATTTTTAGTCTTTGATAGTAAAGCATAATCCTATGATGAAATTTGTTTGTTTATGGATGAAATTTTAGAAACGATAAGTGCCCGATTTACTTTTATATGATGCATTGAATAACTGATCTATGTTAGACTCGTAAGCACTTAAAAATAGGTTTTTAGCAGTAAAAACTTAAGTGGTTGACAATGTGACTAGTTGAAAAAATTACATGTCGATGAATGACCGTTTGCTTAGATATCTATCTTGATTTGCTAGTGTTATGAAGTATGGTATAGCTAAAAAGAAAAATATCTCTAAAAAAAAGAAAATACACCACCTATAACCGATAAGCGTGAAGCTACCCATGGGCGAGTATTAGAACCACCATGAGGAGAAATGCTACCTTAAAGGGTATGTGAGTTGAAAAAATGTGGCAAAAAGAGAAGAAGAAAGAGACAAGAAAAGAAAAGAAAAATCATACCATACTGAGCACAAAATAAAGCAATTACAGAGCTTAATTGAGATATCTAGGTTGGTTTGACTCGTCGATTCTAATTTTTAAACGAAATCATTGAGTTAGCTTACTTAGGAATCAAGCTGTGAATGAACCTTTACACACACACACACTGTGAGTCTAGCTTAGATAATTTATTCAAGAATTTGGATTTGAGTTGCAATTGCGTACTTTGAAGGTTCTCTAGTTTCATTTATAAGCTTTCTTTGAGGATAAATTGTATGCGTAACTATCAAGACTATCTTTTGTTATTTATTTACATTTTTGCATGATTGTGTGTAAATGACGTTTGTGGGTGTCGTCACTGTAAGCCCTCACGAGACTATAACTCGTCCACTAGGGCCACCTAGGGGTTAAAAGGCTTGTTGCATATGCTAAATGCAATCGTGATCCCTACGAAAGTGGCTTAGTTAATTTAGTTATTTTTAATTATTTATTTGAATATAGTTTTTATTTTATCTTTTGCTCGGGACTAGCAAAACCTTAAGTTTGGGGGTGTTTGATAAGTGTGGTTTATACCCACTTATTCCGACATCTTTAGCTTATTGTTTTTGTTATATTCGAGATATTAAATATCAATTGTCGTTTATTTTATGTTATATTTGTAGGAGCATTAATACATGGATCTGGGGATAATTGCACGTGTTTTGGGAAGTTTCGGAAACACAGGACCTAAACGGGAGCATCAGGGGAGAAATTCATCACACCCAGCCAATTCCGAGAGATTGGCGCCTTGGCGCCATCAATTCCAGAAGCAAGAGGCGCCAAGGCGCCTATTCAAGTTGTGGCGCCAAGGCACCACACATTCAAAGAACAGGCGCCATGGCGCCTGTTGCCAAGATTATAAAAGGCGTCATGGCGCCCCCTCCAGCGATCAGTTCCATACATTTTCCAGAGAGTTTGGCGCCCATGCGCGAATTAGTTGAGCTGAGGCGCTGCGATACACGCGCATTTCAGGAATTAATTTTTAGGGTTTTAATAATCCTAATGCTACCCAAAGACTCCCAGCCCCCAGTATAAATATAACATTACATCCAACACTCAAGGGGAGGCTAATACACTGCACAAAACACGAAATACATATTTTTAGAGATCCAATGAGAGGAGTGAAGAGCGACAAGATGAGACAAAGGCTGTAATATCCGGAGAGGAAGAGATTCAATTCGGGTTTTATCTTCTTATTTCTTTCTAAAACTCTATTTTCCATTAGATTCGTGGCTTGATTATTCAATGTTTTATCTTTTGTCATGAATTTACTCCTTAATTTTGAGAATGATTGTAATCGATGCTTGAACCTTGTAATTGATTATTAATTTTGTGATGAAGTTTTGTTGATTATTTATATTGTTTTGAGTTTAATGATTTATGTTTGTTTGGCCATAAATATGATGATGAATGTTTAGAATCTATCACTCGAGAGAGGGGATTTTGAATAGATCTAGAGAATATGACCTAGGTTTTATAGAGTTCGAGAGAATCTGTAGTCCTTTGAAGTCGTTAACATAGAATCACAAAGCGTAATGAGTTATTAACTATTGGATTTTTATAGAGATATCGAAGTCTGTAGTTAATGATATTTTCACACTCGGCACTCGAGAGAGGGAGTGGATAATTTCAGAGTCTTGACTTATAAACAATATAACCGAACAATGAATTAATTGGCATAACAAATACATAGGCGACAGCTAGGTGAAATCAGGATCCAGAATTTCTATCGTATTAGTTCCTCCTATATAATTATTTTTATATTTTTTTATTTATTAAAATCTTTATTATTTGTCGTCTAAATAAAGTTAGGATTATCAATTGTAGTACTTAGTACGAGTTAACGCAATCCCTGTGGGTTCGACACTCTTAACTCATATTCATACTAAACTTGACACCGTACACTTGCGGTACGATATAAAAATATCACAACAAGTTTATATTGGTAAAACTATTTTTGAAGCATACAAAATGATTAGGTAATGTACTTAACTTTCTATTAGTATCAATTGTTCATTTGATATCATTAAAAGCCTAAATCATACATTTAAACCTCTATTCTATTTCAATTGGTATCACATGAAATTTATTGAGTTAAATGCAATATATGTGATCACTTGATTGAATATGCCTTGCCATATGAACTAATTGGTTGAAAATGAAATGCATGTAAATTAGCATAATCTTAGATGAATATCTTGAAATGTATGTATTAGAATATAATTGGCATCATGAAATGCATCGACTTTGATAATTATTTAATTGGTATCATGGAATGTATTGATATATTTTTAATTGGTATCAAATTTGGTGAGAAATCATGCTTAAGATGATCTTAGATTTTAAATGGTATTCATGAGTATTTATATTTTGGAAAATGCTATTTTATGCATGAATTTTGATTTTTTATGGCAAAAAGGGGGAGGAAATGCCAAATGTGCATATTTTTTAAATTTGTTATCATTTTTGCACACATCTATTGATATCTCATTTTAGAACTTAATTTTACTTCTCCACTTTTTGCTAATGTCAAAGGGGGAGAAATCATTAGAAATGAGATTAAAACTTGTTTTACCCTCACCCTTGGATTGAGGGGGAGTAAATGTACTAATGTGTTTGTCTATGTCTTATAGAGCTATTTTGAAGACAATCACACATTGAGGGGGGGCTTATGTTGAGGGGGAGCAAAATTGTTAAATTTGGACTCCAAGAAGCTCACAAGTATCAACAAGTTTTAAGGGGTTGCCATCATCAAAAAGGGGGATATTGTTGGCGACTTGGTCGCATAAATGGATTTTGATGACGTCAACGCGAATGAAAACTTCGACGTACAAACACGAAGCATTACAAAAAGTGTCGAAGCATATGGGGTGAAGAGCGAGAAGACTATCGGTAAATCGAAGATAATGATTAAGAGCTAAATTTGATTGTAAGTGAGTTTACTCAAGTGATCTAAAGCTCTTAGGAATCATACATTTTGCATCACTTACATTTAAAATGGCTTAGAATGCTAAGAGAATCATTTGCATTTTATTTGCACCAAAATGAACTTCATGCAAGTGCATCGGTAAATGATCTTCTAAAAACTATCGAATGGTTGAATTAAACTTCAAATGATATAACATTAGATAGATATGTGTCTCTAGTTTCCTACGGTTCTAACGGAACATAATTCCGATGTATAGAACTTTTTCTAGAGCCATGTTACTACAACATGGTCAGATGTGCGTTTTCTGCATACATGTCACATTAGAAATATTCTATAAAATTCATATTAATGTTTTTGGAGCTGAATTTTTTACAGAATCTAGATCTATGTGTCTAGTGTATGTAGAAATTTACGGATCATGATTTTGAATTTTCTAGAGAAAGTTATGGCCAAACTACCAAGTATCGTCAATCTTGACTGGTCATCAGAACATGCACTTACTGAAACCAGGGAGCTCCAAACCGGTCCCCATACCGGTTTCCATACCGGTCTAGCCTTTATTGTGTAGTTACTGAAAACATGGAGATCCATACCGGTTTCCATACCGGTCAAGCTCTTCATATTGAACACTTACTGGAACCAGGGAGACTCATACCGGTCTACATACCGGTTTCCATACCGGTTTCCATACCGGTCTAACGGACACTTGCCCAACGGTAATATAGCCATTAGTATCCGAGCCCTAGACCGGCATGCCGATCTCCATACCGGTTTCCATACCGGTCTAGCTGTAAGTTGGGATTTGCTTTGCATTTTGTTATAAATAGAACCCAACTCATTTGCCTTGGTTAAGAGACTTGAAAAACAACCTTCATACATATTCTCTAAGGCAAATACAAGAGTGTCTTAAACCTTCATACACTTAAACACTCATATAAGCTCACACACATCTTCATTACATTTAGTGAGCTTGGAACATTTGGGTAACCAACTCACACAATCTTCTTTATCATTGTGAGTGCCCAAGTGTGTTTTATAATTTCTTTATCAAAACACTTGTGATTTGTGAAATCCCATTGTTTGGGTAAATTGTAAAGGTTTGTGAGTGAGCCTACGAACAAAACTCAAATTATAAAGGTTTGTGAGTGAGCCTACGAACAATACTCAAAAGTGTAAAAGGTTCGGAGTGCGCCTTTGCGGAAAACTCTTGGTTACGAGTGAACCACGGAAAACTCGATTCTAGTGGAAATCTTTAAGCGAGGCTTGAGGGAGTGGACGTAGGCACGTTTGGCCGAACCACTATAAATCTCGGTGTCATAATTCTCTTTCCCTATACTTGTTTATAGCAAGTTTAATTATGCTTATATATATTGAATAGAAAACTTGCATATAGGCTATTAATTGGAATAGAGAAAATTGTCTTAAGTCCCCACTTGGTAATAAGAGCTAAAAATCGGTAAAGATTTTTTAATTCCGCATTTATAGCGATAACCCAATTCACCCCCCCTCTTGGGTATAGAGATCTTTGTCGCTATTACTTGTAGGTACTTTCATTTCCATCATTGCAGCACCGTTGACGAAGCTTTTGAAGAAGAATGTAAAATTTTGAGTGACTGATGAGTGTCAGTAAAGCTTTGATAAGCTTAAATGTGTTTGACAACTGCTCCAATTCTTACCATCTCTTCAGGCAGTGGTGGATATGTGGTGTATAGTGATGTCTCGAGAAAAAGGTTTAGGTTGTCTATTGATGCAGCATGGGAAAATGATATTTTATGCTTCTCGGTAGCTTAGGTGTCATGAATTGAATTATCCTACTCATGACTTGGAGTTAGCTACTGCAGTGTTTGCATTGAAGATATGAATACATTACTTATATGGAGAAAAATATCAAATCTTCACGGATCACAAGAGTCTCAAGTATCTACTCATACAGAAGAAGTTGAATATAAGACAGAGATGATGGATCGAGTTATTGAAAGATTATGATTGTTTTATCGACTATCACCCAGGAAAGGCTAATGTAGTAGCAAACGCTCTTAGCAGAAATTCCTCAGGTATGTTAGCTCATATGGAAGTCCTACAGTTTCTATTGATAATGGAACTCATATCTTTGAGAGTTGACTTATTAGTTGATGATTCAGGATCTCTATTAGAAACTATTAAAGTCAGGCCTATAATAGTCGAGAGAGTCAAGGAAGCTCAGACTCATGATGCTCGTTTGATGAGAATTATCCATGAAATGAAGAAGGAAGAACGTTCAGATTTCTCACTTAGAGATGATGGTACATTGATGTATGAAGATAGATTGAGTGTACCTAAAGTTGAGAGCTTGAAGAGAGAGATCATGAAAGAAGCACATTGTTCTGCTTATTCTATGCATCCAAGCAGTACTAATATATATAGAACTCTTAAAAAGAATTATTGGTTGAAATGCATGGAGAATGAGATAGCAGATTTTGTATCAAAGTGTTGGTGTGTCAACAGATTAAAGCAAAACACCAGCACCCTGCGGGTACCTTGCAGTCGCTTCCTATTCCCAAGTGGAAGTGGGAACACATCACTATGGACTTCGTGTCAGGATTGTCTTGTATGAAGAAATGACATGATTCGTTATGGGTGATTGTTGCCAGATTGACTAAATCTGCTATCAGACAAAGATCCGAGATTTATCTCCAGATTCTGGTCAAGTCTACAAAAGGCTTTGGGTACTAAAGTGAAGTTCAGTCTTTTTATCCTCAGACAGATGGGCAGTCAGAGAGATATTGGGATTTATGTCCTAAAGCTTTATGTATTGTAAAACAGAATTGATTATTGTAATAATAATTAATGCATTATTCATTTTATTAAAGTTGTTTGATTTATATCGCATATTGTCCAATTGTCCTGTTTACCTTGATTACTCTTATACCTTCAGACTTAATGTATGTTTGATGCACAAGATGATTTAAGTCTGGAGTTAGTAATTTAAATAGTCCATAGAGAGCAAACAAAGAGGGTACTTTATTTGTGGTTTATCTATAGTTGAGTTCCATTCTATACTTGTATGAAGACCTTGATCCGGGATCGTTCATGTACTGATATGAGAATTAATGCACCTTATATGATGAGATCATATAGGACTAGACTCAGATAAATACGAATTTCTTTTAATATCCGTTAACTGAAGAAAATCATTTTATCTAATAGATGGTCATATATTGATTCGATCTTAATCCTGAGTGTACTACGAACTCCTACATGACAGACTATGTCATTTGATTTACTATGATGAGGTTGGTGTAGCAGTCCCGGCCAATAACTATGTATTTTGGGGATGGTTTGGTGTGTCGCTGAGAATATTTTACATAGATATGAAATTCTTCATTCTTAAGCGAAGCAGAAGAATATCTCTTTTAAGAGTTGATTCAGGACTCGAACAATTTGAGCACTCAATTTTCTATTACAAATAGAAAGTTTTATATTCATAATTATTATGAATAATTGTTCATTATAGAATCAATGATGCTTAAGAGACAAAATATTTAGAGGGGTTTAACAGACTTTTGACTTGGCTCTATTTATGAGGTATTCGTGGAGGGCTATATCCATATGTAGTGACTATATCGATGGACACCGAAGTTGTTAGTTTTATTTTATCCATCTACGGTAACAGGTGTTCAACTTCGAGTTTTTAATGGAATAACGCAGAGCTAATAATTCGTAATATTTGATTAAAGAGTTTAATTAATATTTCAGAATTATTGGAGCTCGAAACCTTAGGTCCATTTGGTCCCCATGCTAGCTCGATTAACTGTAGCAAACCTAATAAAATTAGATTGTCTAATTATATGCTCACTTTATATTTATATATTGTTAATGAGATTAATATATTTATGTCACAAATGAAAACCGTATTAAATTAGTTAAACTTAATGTTTTCTAGAACTCTTTGATTATGAGATAATCAAGTAAGTAATAATTATGAGATAATTAATACAAAATAATTGAAGTTAATTTAATCATTATTGAGATAGTGATTTTTATTTACCTTGGATGATGATTTGCCATGCTCTCCAATTTATTATGTCTATTAGGTGGCTTGTATACACCTAATAATTTTGTCATTAGCTAATCCATTTTTATGTTTTGTTATGGCTTCCACATATATGTGTTTGCTATTGAAAGAAAGCATTGGATGCTTAATGACAAAGTCCTTGTCTTTATTGGATGCTTAATGACAAAGTCTTTGTCTTTAACTTATCATTTCTTATGTTTTGTTATGACATTCACGTTTTTATGTTGGCTATTGCAAGAAAGAATTAGATGCTTAATGACAAGGTTAGTTGGCTTGTGTAAGAGAATATAATCTCTATCATTTCTCACACTTCTAAGGTTAATATTTTGCATTCATTCACACAAGTGCTGGAAAGAAAAGAGAGAAGAAAATCAAACATTCACAGTGTTTGTGAGAGTGTTTGAAATTCCAATAACCAAACACCATTGTGACATCTTGTTTCCCTAAATTGTTTAGAGTTTGATCTTTGTGAGTGAAGCCCATACTTCGGTTTGTTGGTTTCGAGTTATAGTTTGGAAGATTGAGTGGTTGATCTAAATGTTGGACATCATTGAATTGATTTCAGCTACTACAACAGGGGAGAGGGCAAAAAAAATTTTAAAGATCCACATCGGAGCCGGTGCCCACACAAGTAACTTATGCCGCTCTAAGGAAAGTCGTTTCCTACAAGATAACCATTCAGACTTTAGAAGATTTGTTGAGAGCTTGTGTTACGAAATTCAGAGGTAGTTGGGATCAACATCTAATCATTGATGGAGTTTGCCTACAATAACAATTACCATGCTAGTTTGGGCATGGCACCATATAAGGAATTATATGGGAGGAAATGTAAGAATTCTGTATGTTGGGATAAAGTAGGCAAGAGGAAACTCTCAGGTCCAGATATTGTTCAAATTACTATTGATAAGGTAGAATTGATCAGATCAAAGTTAAAGACAGCTCAAGATAAACAGAACTATACATATCTAAAAAGGAAGACATCGAGTATCATGTGGGAGATAAGGTATTTTTGAAGGTTTCGCTTTGGAAGTGTGTCATGAGATTTGGCAAGAAAGGGAAGTTGAGTCCTCAATTTTTTGGGCCATATGAGATCATGGAGCGAATTGGACCAGTTGCTGACAGATTAGCATTGCCACTAGAGTTGTCAAAGATTCACAATGTTTTCCATGTGTCCATATTGAGGAAGCATAGATCAGATTTTTCTCACGTTTTACAAAAACAACTAGTTGAGTTGAGAGAATACCTGACAAATACAGAAGAACCAGTGGGAATTTTGGCTGGAGAGATGAGACAGCTGAGAAACAAGACGATTCCATTTGTGAAAGTCCTATGGGGTAAACACTCGAAAGCATAAGCTACTTAGGAGCGTGAGGAAGACATGCAGAACAAATATCCTCACTTGTTTCCACCATCAGGTATGTTAATTTCGAGGACGAAATTTATTTTAAGGGCAGGAGAGTTGTAACACCCTAAATTTATTTTACCCATATTTTAATTTAATAATTAGGGTGTGTTGAAAATTTAAGGACTTAATTATTGTATTTGAAAAATTTGAATTAAATTGATCAAAGGGACAAGTTGAGGGATGACCAATGATATTTGGCAAGTAGTATAAAAAATACACATTTTTCTTATTTTCTCATGAAAAATCATGAGTAGTAAAGAGAGAAAGAAAAAGAAAGAAAAAGAAGAAAAATAGAGAAAAGAGAGATATTTGGCCCCAATCCGTCCAATCTGGAGCTGATCCCAACCGAATTTTTTTAGGAGAAATGTAGATCTCGACGAGAGGATCATTTTGACAGTTGTTTTTTCTCGGGAAACTTCTTATGTTCGTAGATATTCCGGTAAGGAACTGCTTATGATTTTTCTTGATTTTCCGTTGATCCGGAACTCCGATTGACGAACCGTCAACGATATTAGAATCGAGAATGGGATATGAACATTCGGTCATTGGAAAATCCGAGTTCTGGTTGGTGCGTGGCACTCACACGTGCCTTACGCAGTGGCTCGTAAGGCTTACGCGCGGTCAGGAAATGAGACGTGTGGCCTCTATACTACGCATGAGGCAGAATATTACCACCAACTTTATGAGTCTTCCACCATGCTTTCCCGACCATTTTGAGTAGTAACGGACCTCCAAATCTTATTTTTCGTATAATTTATTGCTATATTTTGTTTATGCATGTTATGTGTTTCGAAACATAAATAGCTTTAAATTATGATTAATTTACATGCTTACACCATATAAATGATTACTTTGTGGTTAGAAGTGAATGAAAAATTTAATCGGAGAATATGGCAGAGAAAAATTGTGTGCGTGAAGCTTTTATAAGCCCGAGAATTGGGCTAGTGATGTTGAATTGAATTGTGGATGTGTATATTACGAATCGAATATGGATATAAGTTTGTTGATTATAGATTGTATAATGGAAGTCCGAATTATAGACGAAACTTTACCGAAATTTCGTTAGGATTACGAGAGCAACCGAATCACGTTTCTTGCATATTCTTTCATTTATTCTAGTTAGGATTATGTTCCTTATCATAATTTTTTTTGTCTCTTTAGATGATCGTGATACCGTTGGCAGGGACAATTCTGCTACATAGTATCTTTTCTCTATAGTTAGCTCACCAGGTGTGTGGATAAGCTTGTAGTATTGATGTTTTCCAAAAATATATAGTATGTATGTTTTCTTAAATGAATTTTCAAGGTATTGTATTAAATGATTTAATTTTTAGAAATTTATATTTTGCTATAAAAGTATGGATCAAATATTGATTATGTTGAAATCAAAGTTGTGATAGATGACAAATTTACATGATTCGTGTACTTATACGTGCCAGATGATTTGTCGTGAGACAAAGTCTCATATTACCAGTTTTGCTCTGGATGCCAGTTATTGACATGAGGATGCCCTATGTTGCCAATTTTGTCGTATTATCACGAGTGTGCATATAGATGAATGAACAGATTTATTTTACAGAGTATTCTTGTGCAGAATGAGATTTATGAGAAATGAGATTTATGATTTCAAGTAAATATTTGATATACGGTTTACAGCTTTATGTATTTATTTATATTATGAAAGACTTATTTGATCCGCCTTGTTACTTGTTTATCCACATCACTAAGATGTGATCCATTGCACTAAGTGTGAGTTTACCCATTTATTTAAATTTTACAAATTTTATAGGTTAAGCTAATTAGTAGATCATTCATTTTTATCTGTTGTCATCATCATTTCCTGCCAGTAGAGAAAGGTTGTGCCAACAGTAGAATGTCTTTTTTTTTTTTTAGGATTAAGGTTTTAGACATTTCTCGTGTGGATCGTTATTTGGTTATAGACAATGAGCCTATATTTGATATGTTGATGTTTTGTTTTTATATTTTATCATAGATGAGTATTTTGAGTTGGATCATAGAGAGCCTATTTATATGAAGATATTTTTTTATTTGTATTTACTTTTATATTGGAGAATTAGTCAATTTTACAGGGGAAACTCTGTCTGGTTCACATCTTCGTCTCACCCCTACCATACCTAAAGGGACGGGTGTGACAAAAAGTCTTTTTTCTTCAATCTCATTGGCTTATATATGAGATTTTATGTAGATGTATCAACATGTATCCAGTGATGTGATGGCTTACCGATCTGCGTGATGTACACCTCTCATAATACATGCTAGAATATTAGGTGTCATAACACATGTCATTATGATTGCTTAATTAATCTTGCATATTGAGGTAAGTGGATTGTTATTAAGTTCACTAATTTCGGGCAGAGATATATATGACATCATGCTTTCTATGGCATTTTGTGATACTCTGGGGTATTTCTGTTGAGACCAAAATACTTCTGGTGTACTCTGCTGGTTTCCGGAGTGAACCTACATTGGAATTAGTCTAGACCAGACTAGATTTGGTTTGGAGTCAAGCTACTTCGGAGTAGTATGACCTCAAAATAGTGTTATTCTGGAGTGATGTCATATTGGGGTCAAGATCTGACTATTATATTCAAACCTTAATTTATTCAGGAGGTCTCTAAACTTTAGGGTTGAAATATTTCGGAGTTTGAGTCGGGTTTTTTTCCATAGTCATATAGACTTTGGAGGTGATCCCTATAACTCCCTATGTCTACTAGTATAACAGTATCCTGATAGGTGTCATTACATCAATCCATTAAAGTAGAGTGCTTAGGAAGATTCTTATTTACGTCGACATATGTCTCTAATTGGAGGCCTAATTCTGAAGACCTATACACTTTAACGGTGAAAATCTTCCTGTTTGATTTTGTTGAAGTGAAGATTGCAACAATAAATCGAAAATGGAAACCAATCTATGAGGTCCAAAAACAAATGATTTTTTTCATGGTCTTGAAAAGGATTTGTATATATGGATGTAATGTAAGCATCCAATTTGAGGTCATTCCCTTGAAAAGATTCACAGTTGAATCTGTCAGTTCAATTTACAAGCATTGACAAAAAGGTCATTGGCACTTGTATATATATTCCATTGTATTAATAACCCAAAAATATTACACATACATAAATTCTTACTAACAATTTCTACACCTCTCTCACTGTAGGTACAGTGATTACTGTAACATCACTATAGCTACAGTGAAAGAGGTGTATAAATTGTTAGTAAGAATTTATATATGTCTATCATTGCTCTTAATAACCACCTTCAAGACAAAACACATAGATTAAGACCCCCGCCTCCCAGCAGCTAAATCATCAATAATGGAGTTTAATAATGGGTAACTTGATTATTGCTGCGCTGAATACAGTTGCAATTGTGCATTTTATTTTTACTTTTAAAATTTTGTTTTTATTTTTGTCGTTTTGATGACAGCGTTGAGCTGAATATTAAATTTAATGTCAAAATTTATTTACAATGAGTATTGCGAGAATCCTATGTAACTATATAAGTCATATTATACTATTCAATACTCAGCACAAACTTAATATTATTGACCCGGTTTTAACAGAATTACTTCAGTTATGGCTTAAAACTTAGTAATTCCTATGGAATTTATATATATATGTTGTCCAAATTGTTCTTTTCTTGACTTTATTTATAAATATAAGCACAAAATTATAGCGTGGACTTTTCATCGGCGGAAGATTTTAGTGCTTCCATCTCGTAGTGATCATTTCATTCACCCGTTCATCGAATTAAGTAAGAAATGTATCCAACACCATACTAACATTTAAAAATGATGTTAAGATGGGTTTATAAGTTATGACAGTAAGAAGCATTTTGAATTAGCATGAAATTAGTATGTACCAATAATAAAATCTTGAAAGACTATGGTTTAGAATTGCCCCAGTCTAAAACTGCCAAAGTTAAATAATATTTTGCAAGTTAATTATAAATTTATTGTATATCTATGATAGAGACGAGAAAGATTTCCAATCATCAATTACTTGTTACAAACTTCATTTTCCATCAACAAATTAACTAAGTATATATATAAATATTAAATAGCGCCATACTGTCTAATATTAGGAATGGAGGAATATAAGAATGTGACTGCTCAGATGTGATCTTAAAGAGGGTTGACACAGATAGCTAGTTAAGGTCCAAAATTTTATCCAAAATTAAGGTATAAATTTTAACAAAATTTCATTTTTATATTTTTATATTTTTTTTCTTCATAGATGTTTTTTAATTTTCAAAAATCGTCTAAGACTCTGTGACGATTTTTATTTTGAAACTCAAGACGGCCTTGTGACGGCTGATTATACACATATTCATTCATAAGCATTCTAAGTGTAATCCTAAAGAGAGTCGATACAGACAGCTGTTAAAGTCCAAAATTTTATTAAAATTAGAGTATCAATTTTAACAAAATTTCATTTTTTTAATCATGTACAATTTATACCTTTTTCTTCATAGATAATGTTTAATTTTCAAAAATAGTATAAGGTTCCTTAAAATTTAAAATTTAAAGAAACTCAAGGCGGCCCTGTGACGGCTGATTATACACATAATCATTCATAAGCATCCTGAGTGTAACTTTCTAGTTTACAAAAGCCAAGAAAATCCAATTTCTAAACCGGGCTGAAGGCATATTGAGTGAAAATCTATGGCTGGCCATTAAATGTTAAACGTAGTAAGGATGATTGAAGGAGTGTATGTGTTATTTCCATCTCTATTATTAAATTTGGGATTATCTTTTTTAACCTAATTTTTCTGCTTGGGATTGGAATATATATATATTATATCACATTCTAGAAAAATTCTATAATTCAACTGTGATATCATGTCACTCATATAACAATTCAATAATATATTATCACGCGTGTTAAAATATTTATAAAACTATCAAATAAATGGTAGTTATATTTAATAAAATTACACATGTCATATGCTTATTAGTTGATGATATCACATCACTCATGTTTTCGTTATAACGACAAACACATTATCTTAATATGATTAATTTTTTTAAAGGAATGTGCTTAATTATAATGTCTTTTTTTTTTGGTCTAATTTTAGGATTATGGAATATATGGTGTGTGAGTGCATGAGATCAAAAAGATATGTTGAGGAATGAAAAATGGGAGACATCCCCACATCAGGAGATATTATTATTAGATGCAAGGTCATAGTCATTCTTTAGTGTACCTCCTCATTTATTACCTTTGTCTTTTGCCTCCATTTGCTTCCCCATCCACTACTAAATCTTTGCCCTTTGCTTCCTTCTCTCCTCGTTATCTCCTTTATCACTGAATTTTCAAGTTCTCTTTTTCATTCTTCAATTAGGGTTTCCTCTTTGAGAACTGATCAGCTCCTTTAATAAATCTGTGAAGCTAAGGTTGCCTTATCTTAGGAAGAAACAAAGAGCAGCTCTAGAAAGAGCTACTACTAGGGGAAAAGGTACTTCCCTTTTTTATTTATTCTTCTGATCAAAGAAACCTAACACTAGATCACAAGCAGGTAAACTTATGTAACTGTTTTGTTCTCTTTTATGTGCTAATAAATTCTTTTTCTGTTCTTGGTTTCTGGTTAAGCAAAAGGCTAAATGATGATACTAGATTTCTCTCTAGGTTTCAGTCTCTAATTTAGGGCTTTGATGTAAATTCATCATAATATGATGAGTTGCACTAGTGTCAGATCCAATGTTCAACTAATGATTCAAGAATATAATGACCTTATAATTACTCATGCAACTCAGTTTCTTTAAATTTAGGAGCCTATGGACTTCTGGGCATATGAGAGAAGGAAAAGAGATGATCTATAAACTAAAGAAAACACAAATTTACAAAAACCAAAATTAAGGGAGACATGCAGAAGGCTTAAATAGTTTTGAGTATATATATTATGAGAATATAAATAGTTTTGAAAATCAACTAATTAATCATGCCATATATAAAAGAAAATAATTAAAAGTATGGCAGAGAGACTGATAAAGTTTGTCATATAACAAGTGACAATTAATCAGATTATTTTAGTGTGTATGCATATGTATAGGTGAGAGAAAGAAAGAGAGTTAGTTCATATCTCAAAGTGGTGTTCAAAAAAAAAAAAAAATTATTGCAAAAGAATTCAGAAATTGTATGGTTTTGAACTTTATTGCAAGTATATAAATTTTCAGTTTAAGATGTGACACAAATGTAAATGAAAAAAAAAAAGGTTGTAGTAATAAATTTTATATATTTCTCTTTTTGTGTTGCAGTTGACCAAATGGCTTCATCCAGCAACTCTTACAATTCTCCATGTGCTGCCTGCAAGCTTTTGAGGAGGAAATGTGTGGCAGGTTGCATATATGCACCTTACTTCCCACCAGAGGAGCCTCAGAAGTTTGTGAATGTGCACAGGATATTTGGTGCAAGCAATGTGAGTAAGCTCCTTAATGACATTGTTCCTCACCAAAGAGAGGATGCTGTGAATTCTCTTGTCTATGAAGCTGAGGCAAGAGTTAGAGATCCAGTTTATGGCTGTGTAGGTGCTATCACTTTCCTCCAGAGACAAGTCCATAGGCTTCAGAAGGAACTTGATGCTGTGAATGCTGATTTGATACTCTATGCTGCTTTTAATGAAATCCCAACATCAGCTGCCGCCCTGCTGCAGCAGCCTGCAGCTGGGCCGCCTGCGGTGAGTTCTATTCATTCTGTGGTTCCTCGGCAGAGGCCATTAATTGAGTATAGTAGAAGGAATATTGATAACGAAGGAGAAGGCTTCTATCAGCAGCCTCCTGCTTATTACTCTCATCATCATCATCCTAGTTATAATCTTCCTTATTGGAATGATAATCCCTCAGGGGATATCAATCAAGGAGGAGAAGAAGGCAATATGTGACAGCATGAAACCCATCTAGGGTTTCCCCTGTGGACATGATCACTATATATTTCTCTTGGGATTTGATAAAATTAAGTGAAACCCTCCCAGGCTTTACAATAAAAACAAATATATTTATAGCAAAACTAAACATTAT
Organism: Zanthoxylum bungeanum; assembly: GCA_019454045.1. Lineage (NCBI taxonomy): Eukaryota > Viridiplantae > Streptophyta > Magnoliopsida > Sapindales > Rutaceae > Zanthoxylum > Zanthoxylum bungeanum. The sequence goes on along the minus strand of SKCR01045751.1, from coordinate 45,603 downwards.
GTGGTTTTTGCTATTTATTTGGCTGATTTATTAGTATTTATCCTTCTAAAATGTGGGGTTTGGAACCTAAATAAGGCCGCAGAGATTAGTGTCTGCGGCAACCAAAAACTTTTGTTGTGTCATTGTAATATATATATATATATATGCAGCTCTAGCCATGTGCGTGGGTGTTGCTTGTTCTCTGTCATTGTTGTTTCAGAATAAATGTAACTACATTAAGTAAAGAGGATTCTCTAGCTAAGTCTACAACTTAGTCCTTACCCTTTAATTATATCAAATTTATATTAATTCTTACCTTTCTTTCTGCTTTGTTCTTGAGGACCACCCTCACCCTCTTACTCTCTCACCAAATATTTTCAAGAGCTTCAGAGCCTCAGACTTGAAATTGAAATACAATAATACTAGATGTACACTCAAATAACACATTTTATACATAAAATTTTGATTTTTTCTTATGCATAAGGTGTGTCATTTGGACAAACATTTATCATTATTCATTAAAATATATATCAATTGAGTTGTCCAAGTTCAACTCTCAACTTGCACCTAATTGACCCAACTATATCTACTTGAATTCTCATTTCGATTTTTTTACCATATTTTGTAGTTTTTTTTTTAATATTTTATAACATACATCGCAATATATTATTAAGTTATTAACGCAATATGAATGACGTGATAATATCGTTGCATTGACAAACCAAAACAACGCACCAAACCTTTGTGAACCAATTAAGTCATCATATATAGCGTGAACAAATAGGGAATATGGATGAATGACAATGGTAACCAATCTGTTTACTTTAGCTTTTAGTTCTTCATTAGCCTGAGAAACCCAGTGGCAATTTACATTTATATGGTAGCAAAATAAGCAAAAAATGTGTTTCAGAACAAGAAGTCACAGTCCCATATACAAAGTAGTAGTACTTCTTCATTCATTTAAGGGCTTTACAAATCAGTAAAACTGTAGAACCTAAGATAAAAGCCACAACACACAGTAGATTTCTCTCTCTCTCTCTCTCATACTTTATATACTGATGTGATTTTTTATTTTTTTAATCTTTGTGAATATATGAAGAAGCTATGAAGCATAATCAGCCAAAAAGGGTATAACTCGAACCTGCGAGAAAATATTAAAATTAAATTTTTTTTTTAAAAAAAAAACCACACAATAAATGAAGCTAAAACTATAAGAAGAAGAAAATTAGGGTTAGGGTTTTATATATTACGCCTTTCAAAGTCTTTTTCTCGTCCGCAGAGTAATTGGGTACACAGATTTCTCTAAGAAATAACTGTTTTTTTTTTTGTTTTGTTTTTTTGCGAATTTGAATATAGTATTAAATTTTATTGTACTAATCTTTTTATAATTTTTTGTCTTCCACACATAATAATGGATTCTTAAAAATTAATTATTATTATTTTTAAATCGTTGGAAATCTCACCGCCAAACCATCTCTTAAGGGCTTAAGCGGAGGAAAAAAACCTCGGTTGTTCCAGACTCATATAAGAAACGCATTCCCCATGACCTCAAAGTGATATCATAAACCCTACACCGTCAAGTCACGCCGCTGGAAAATAAAATTTAATTACTTATAAACTCTTATTAAATAATTAATTATTTAGCTTAACTCTGCACCGAACACGGATTATTTTTTTCAAAGATATGTCAAAATCGTTTTATTCCACGTACTCGTACTCATACTCATACGCTCTTCTTTTTGGTTAATACCGATGACAGGCTTGCATTCATGTGTCGCTGTAATGTAGCAGTGTAAAGCTTTGATTCACAGAAGATACGATCGTATCATCTGTTTCTTCTTCACTTTTTTTTATTTCTCAGTGTGTCTCTGATCTCTCTCTCTCTCTCTCTCTCTATTTCACTTTTAAACAGACCCAAATATAATTAACACTGTAACACTGATGTTAAAAATGTCATCAACTTTCCCTCTCAAAGGGGCAGCGTCTCTGGATTTGAGACTGATCTGCCAGTTCCACTGGGCATCCAGTGAGCTTCACATTTATTCTGACCTCCAATTCATCGCCCCTGCCCTGCCCTGCCCCTCCTACTTAATTTCTCGAGATTGCAAAACACTCGCCCTCTTCTTCTTGGATTTTTTGGTGAACCAAATCATCTTTTTTTTTCACTTCTTATACTATTTCATTATAAAGAAAAAGAGAATTAGAAACCTTTTATAGTTTTTATAGAGATTAATTTTCACTTAACAGATTATCATTGACTAAGCTCCAGAAAGAGGACGAGAACAATGCCCAAAAATTATAAACATAAGAACCGATAACTAATAATTACTCGAATTCTTTATTTACTTGCGTCATTATAAATAATTACGCCTAGAGATTTCTTGACTAAATAAGTCAACACATATTAAAAGAACCAAATCAATATCTTATAAAATTATTTTTATATAAATGTCATTGGTTTTGGTTTGATATAGGCTTATGACAGGGGGTTCTGAGAGTGGGGAAAGCCCAAGGCGTGGCATGCATAAGATCTCAAGTTAAAGTTGAGGTTAAGAGCTTTTCTTTTTTCATTTTTGTCTGCAAAAACGTAAGAAAGAAGCAAAGCACAGATAGAGGTGAAAATGGCAGGGAATTGGACAAGGACATGAAGATAAAGTGACAAACATCAACAAACAGTAGGACGTGAGGGTCTATTTACTCTATCGCCTGGCCTTGCCCCCCACATGTAGAAGCCAAAATCTCATCATCCCTCTCTTATTTCAGTACTTCTACTTCATGGGTTTTGATTTGAATGACAGCCAGCCACAGCTAGCCACTCTCATTATTTTCTTATAGATTTGACGTTCGCTTACACGAGGGCAAAAGACAGGATTTTATTTTTAGGAATGATTAAAATTTATTTTTTCATATTATATTAATGAGTTAAATACACACACACAAATATTTACTCTAATTTATTTATTTTTTTTCAGTATATAAAACATGAAAGGATGTTTTGGATAGAGTGGTGAACCGAAAGATTTGCTGTCTTACTGCACAATATTATAAGCTGATATTGAGAAATGATATTCAAACACACAAATCTACTTCTCTTTTTCCAAAACGACAGCAAACCGAGCGTTTTGGTTAATTTTATTTATCACGTTTTGTGGGCAAACGTGTTGCCAAACACCCCATAAGTGCAATTGCTCGTTGCCATTTTGTTTCTGTTTACAAGAAGGCGAGAAAGTGAGAAATCAGTTTCTCAGAATCTCCCTCAAATCCTTAGCTCTCTCATCCACTTCGCTCGGCTTCCAAGTAAATTTACCAACTCTCAGAAGCCCGAACCAGTTCGCCGGATTCCAAGCTCCACGGTCAGTTCGTCAATCCTCAGCTCTCTTTTCAATTTTTTTTCACTCTTCTAGATTATGATTTTGGTAAACCCACTTTCAATTATTGATAAAAGTCATCAATAATTTCATTTGAAAGAAAGAAAAATCATAAACCCAAGATTTTTTGTTATTTTCGTTGATATAACCAAAAAAAAATTGATTTTCCAAAATGGGTATCTGATATTTTGTTATTTTTGTTGATATATTTGATTTACCAACTCTCAGAAGCCCAAACCAGTTCGCCGGATTCCAAGCTCCACGGTCAGTTCGTCAATCCTCAGCTCTCTTTTCAATTTTTTTTTTTCACTCTTCTAGATTATGATTTTGGTAAACCCACTTTCAATTATTGATAAAAGTCATCAATAATTTCATTTGAAAGAAAGAAAAATCATAAACCCAAGATTTTTTGTTATTTTCGTTGATATAACCAAAAAAAAAAATTGATTTTCCAAAATGGGAATCTGATATTTTGTTATTTTTGTTGATATATTTGATTTACCAACTCTCAGAAGCCCAAACCAGTTTGCCGGATTCCAAGCTCCACGGTCAGTTCGTCAATCCTCAGCTCTCTTTTCAATTTTTTTTTCACTCTTCTAGATTATGATTTTGGTAAACCCACTTTCAATTATTGATAAAAGTCATCAATAATTTCATTTGAAAGAAAGAAAAATCATAAACCCAAGATTTTTTGTTATTTTCGTTGATATAACCAAAAAAAAAATTGATTTTCCAAAATGGGAATCTGATATTTTGTTATTTTTGTTGATATATTTGATTTACCAACTCTCAGAAGCCCAAACCAGTTTGCCGGATTCCAAGCTCCACGGTCAGTTCGTCAATCCTCAGCTCTCTTTTCAATTTTTTTTCACTCTTCTAGATTATGATTTTGGTAAACCCACTTTCAATTATTGATAAAAGTCATCAATAATTTCATTTGAAAGAAAGAAAAATCATAAACCCAAGATTTTTTGTTATTTTCGTTGATATAACCAAACAAAAAATTGATTTTCCAAAATGGGTATTTGATATTTTGTTATTTTTGTTGATATATTTGGATAGCTGTTTGTTGGTTCATAATTCTTGAAATATTGGTAAGATCATGTCCTTTAAAGTCTGGTTAGTGTTCTTAGTGGGTCAGTTTATTAATTATTTTTCGACATTTTTGAAGTTTTGAGGGGGTAACACCACCCAAATTTTGAAAGAAAGAAAGAAATAAAGAAAAATCATAAACCCAAGATTTTATCTTCATTTCTGATTTCGGTATATTTCTTTACACATGAAGCTTCTGATAGCTAACACCACCCAAATTTTCTAATTTTACTTAATAATCTGTTGGCTGCCAAGGTTTGAAGGTTTTCATTTGTACTTTGCATAGCTAGGACAGATTGTGGTTCCTTAATACATTCTAAAAAAAGTGAGATTGGAATCAGTTTCATCTGGGTTTGGTTTTTTTCACTTGTTGTTAATTGTTCTTGATAATGCTGATTGACGAATAGTGAATAGGGGCTTGTGTGATATCTATTTCTATAGAAATAGGATTGTTTTCTTGTTCCTTATTAAACCAAAGGTCACTTGGCCTTATAGGTATTACTTTTTTTCGACAATTTTGAAGTTTTAAGGGGGTTATGTGTGATTCTTGCAATTTTGTAGTTATATAATGTCATTATTGGTAAAGTCATGACGATTACGAGTTATGTATGGAAAGCTGTGGATAATTCAGTGGCCATACATTGGATTTATAAGGATATTTATAATTTGATGTCGGACAGGTGGATTTGTCTCTAATTTTATGCTAGTAATTCATTTTTTATTGTTGGGTTTGCTGTGAGCTTGTTTGATTCTTAGATCTATTGCTGAAGGAAGGCGCCAAGGCGCCACATAAAAGGCTGAAGGAAGGCGCCATGGCGCCTTCATTGTTGACTTGCCAATGGCGCCATGGCGCCAATCTCACTGGAATTTGTATGAATAACTGGCGCCAGTTCTTCGGTCCCTTTTTTTTTGTCAACTTTCTTTAAATTTTGCTTCCATCCAATTTTATATATGAGCAGTATTATTTATCCAGTTTTTGTATTATTATTTACTTGTCAAATTTGAATGTGATTGTTCTGTTTATCCAGATTTTGTTACTTCTTTACTTGAAGATTGTTCTATTTATAATATATTTGTTATGATGTATTTTGCAGTTAAATTATAATCATAATGTCATATAGCACAAGTGCACATTCAGTGGAATGGCGACGTTGCCGCAAATGCCCCAACGGATACCAAAAGTTATTGACTTCTACTACATCACGGAATCAAATCGAAAATTTTGGAAATGCAATGATTGTCAGGCCTTTGACTGGAATGACGACGATCAATGGGCGGAAGATCGAAAGCCAATGACACTAATCATGATATTATTTACTAGCTGAAATTCGGAAGTTGAGGGATGAACTACAAAACCGAGACAGTAGTCCCATTCAAAAATATGCTGCAGAAATAATTATTTTCCTATTATTATGTATCATTTTTATAATATGTTATCCCAACAATGTATAATGCTTCAAGCATCATAGATATTTCTGTCAATGTATAATATGTTATTTGATTGTAGAAGTTTTTACTGACCATACTTTGTCCATATTTTGTCCTAGCTTTGAGCATACTTTGAGTACACTTTGAACCAAGCCACTCGTTATGGCATAAAAACTAACAATTGAATTAACAAACAAACATAACATATCAAGTCGGGTGATTTGATTTAAGAGAATGTTGATTACATTGAAATTCTATATCAAAACTAGAATTATCTTCAAGACATTGGAAAAGTAATTTTTGAAATCATCCAAATGAATTATCATTTATAGACTGCAGTAATTGCTGAAATCCTCCAAATGAATCAGGAACATATGATGCAGTGGCAGGTACATGTTCAATCTGCATGCAAAATCAAATGAAAAGTAACTACATTTGCTAATACAGTAAAATACGCTATATATATAAAATAAAATAAAATAAACAATTTATACTAACCTTGTTGCTATCTTGTGTTGGGAATTGAATCGAATGTAATTGCTCGTGCATTTGTACATCCTGTTCATCAAGTAGAATGAAAATGAGTAGTTAGTTACTTTACTGAAGTTAATTGACTTAACAAATTTACAGTAACCCGATACACACCTGATGTTTTTTTTTTTTGTTATGTTTCTTAAATTTTATAGACTGCAGCCTTCGAGTGCGAGGACGACCTTTAGCACGAGTAATTTCTGGATCACGAATGCTTTCAACTGCAGTCTCTGAACTCCCAACAGTATTACAACAACTTTTTTCAATACTAAAATTTTGTTTCGGTAAATCTTTCCACAGATTATCAATCAAATCTGACACATAATTATAACTTTCAATATCTCCTGCAATCTTATCTGCAACCATTGCGAACTTAGCACATATTTTTTCATATCTCACTTGTTCATCTGTAGAACTCCATATATCATAGCTAACTTTCACCCTACTATGACATCGTCGAACATCTTTTCGCCATCGTTCGAGGATATACTTATCTAGCAATACTTCTACGTCATTACGTATCATGGTTGTAACAGCATGCCTGTAGAGAATTCCTCTAAACTGAAACATTGAGCAACTACAAGTAATTTCTCCTTTCTCTTTTTCAAAGTAAACTTGAAAGAAAGTTCTTTTTTTCCCGTCACCAACTTTCACATCTTTTCTTACTACATGTTCTGATCCCATTGAATTGACAACTTCACAATACATCTTTCTAATTAACTCTTGTTGAAATTCCTTGAACTTTGAAATGGTATAAACTTCCTGTATTTGCTGCTCCATCTTGTATTCTGTTACACAAGGAAGTTGTTGTGAAAGTGACTTCATATCTTCTTCTTATTCTTTTTCAACTTTACTCCGCAAAGCATGGTTATACTGTTCCACAAATTGCTTCAATGTTGTTTTTGAGTTAACATACCCATCAAAGAAGGCATTCATACTTTCATTACGTTGAGTAGTTGACATGCCTGCCCAAAAACTATTCTTTAGAAAACACGAAACCCAATGATGTCTGTCCTTGAATAACCCAGTAAGCCATTCATTACAGCCCAAATCATATTGAACAAGCATATAATGCCAAGTTTCCTCAAATTGCGCAACACATTGTGAATCATAAACAGCAAAATGTAATATCTGAGTGATTGCATTATATTCTGTATAAGCTCCTAATTTTTCAGGAACTTTCTTCAGTATATACCACAAGCACCACCGATGTCGAGTAGTAGGAAAGACAATCTCAATCGCCTTTTTCATTGCCTTGTCTTAGTCAGTAATGATTCCAATAGGTGCAACATTGGACATGCAAGATACTCATGTCCTAAATAACCAAGTAAAAATCTCAGTGTCCTCATGTGAAATCAACCCACATCCTAACAGTATAGAATGACCGTGATGATTAACTCCCACAAATGGGGCAAATGGCATGTCATACTTATTTGTTAGATATGTGGTGTCAAATGTAACAACATCACCAAAAGATTTGTAGGCCGCCCTACTCCTCGGATCAGCCCAAAAAATATTTTTTAATCGACCTTCATCGTCCAAATTGAAGCTAAAGTAAAATCTATCATCTTCCGCTTTCATTTTCATCAAGTAGTTTTGTAAAGCAACAGCATCTCCTTCGCCAAGACGTAATCTTCTTTGTTTGTCAACATGATTTCTACAATCTCTTGTCGTGAATGTAACATTTTCATGCCCACCAGCTTCAATAATAAGAGAATTGCTACTTTGGGCAACTCTTATTCCAGCTCTATCATTTATCTCAAGTTTTCTTTTTGCATGTACATTGATGCTACGGTTACATCTGAAATACTTCGACTTCGATGGAGATAATAATTCATGGTTGTGCTCTAGAACTAAAGTTCGAACCCTCCATTTTCCAACTTCATCTACACATCCACATATTTTAGCATTGCAACCATTTTTTGAATTAGGTTGGGGCCTTAAAATATTACTGGATGTCGTTTTTGAAAAGCTGCTTCTCCCACAAGCAAATGTGCCATACCTAACATTCCCATCACCCCCTTTTCTACTACTTCTCCGCATTACTGGAAACCCTTTTCGTTTACCATATTCTTTGTAATAATTAAACATCTCATCAGCATTATCAAAAATCATATATGCCTTTGGATCATCATCGCCATTATCATCAATTGCATTAATGTGAACATCCACACCATCATCCCGATTAAATTCAGTGTCCAATTCTAAATTTGACATTCTCTGTCACCCCCAAATTATGAATGATTGGCAGTGGACTGGATGGGAGTGGACTAAAAAAATAAAAAAACAAAATTCAACCAACTTGATGAATTACAATTACAACAGCAACACTAATCTGAGAAAATCAGCAATGGTTTCAAACAATGGCCAATTCTAATCAAGCAAAATTTCTAAAAGGATGCTCACGAATGCCAATTTGGCAATAAAACCTTAAACATTTTGTAAAAATAAGTAATACCCAGAAGGCTAACCACTAAGAACACTAACCAGACTTTAAAGGACATGATCTTACCAGTATTTCAAGAATTATGTACCAACAAACAGTTATCCAAATATATCAACAAAAATAACAAAATATCAGATACTCATTTTGGAAAATCAATTTTTTTTTTTGGTTATATCAACGAAAATAACAAAAAATCTTGGGTTTATGATTTTCTTTCTTTCAAATGAAATTATTGATGACTTTTATCAATAATTGAAACTGGGTTTACCAAAATCATAATCTAGAAGAGTGAAAAAAAATTAAAAAGAGAGCTGAGGATTGACGAACTGACCGTGGAGGGAGATTCTGAGAAATTGATTTCTCACTTTCTCGCCTTCTTGTAAACAGAAATAAAATGGCAACGAGCAATTGCACTTATGCTAGTTCATGGCTGACGTCACTCTCGCCTTCTTTCTCCCCCAAGAAACCCAAAAAGCTGCCCCAAATCAGAAAATCTTCTCAATACAATCTTCATTTTGATCCATTGAAGAATAAAGCCAGAGCCAGTACTCGTATATCAGCAACAATGGCAGCCAAGTAAAGTGAATTTATTTCATTTTGTTTCTTAAAAATAGAAAATTTGAGTTGGGGTGTTTGGCAACACGTTTTCCCACAAAACGTGATAAATAAAATTAACCAAAACGCTCGATTTGCTGTCGTTCTGGAAAAAGAGAAGTAGATTTGTGTGTTTGAATATCATTTCTCGCTGATATTATTGTTCTGGTTTCTGCAGTTTTTTTTTTTGGCTTCATTTTAACTGTTTAGTTACTCTCAACAACTCAAAAGATTAATTCTTTTCAAAAATGATATTTGTAGAACACTTTGCATAATTGTGTATATTTACTAAATAAATTATTTCCTTCTTTATTTTTTGTATTTTTCTAAATACATACGGTTATACAAACAAGAGAACAATAATGATATACTCACATAAATAAATTTTAAAAAAAAAAAGACTACTAAAAAAAGATATTTTATAGGATACATTTTTTTTTTTGAGTGCTTATATGTACAATTATGTGGATATATCATTTTTGCTCTATTAAATGTTATAAATATCATTGCTGATTCTTTTTTTTTCAGAGTTTTGGTGTACAACTTGTTGACCTATGATTAGGAAGTCATACATAAATAGCAATATGTTTTTCCTCTCAAAGCAAAAATTTTATATCATAACACATTGTTGGGGGTTTTTCACCCCAAGAAAGTACAAATATCATGAAGAGGTAGAATGAGATTTGTACTTAGCCAAAAGAGGATGATAAATGTCCAAGGGTTTAGAGCAACTGAAGTCAGACAGAGGACCCACTCCCACTACACAGAGGAGTTCTTCCGATGGCAGAACCTGCTGATGATGAAGCAAGTTGGGATATCAACCCGACCTAAAGAATAAGTGTTGGATTTGACAGCATTTGAGTTCTTATGGAAGTTGACACGAGAAGGTCTTTTTTTATTAACCGGACCCGGTTTAAGAAGTCATGAAGTTTGATCAAGCATCATTCACCTCGGTATGCCGACCCGAGAAGCGGAGTTGAGACCATAGATTTTCTTGTACTTAAAGGTATGTGACGTATGCCATAGTTGAAATGATAAGTTTCTAGAAGGCTAATGATAATTGTGGAAAAAGTAACGATTCTCATTGGAAGTAGCCACTGTCAGCCGCCATAAGACGGTGCGGTGGCAGGAAAGTGGTAGAGTAGAGCCGTCAGAGGCCAATGCAATGATAGTGAAGAAGAAGTATTCTGATTGGCCGAATTATGGATATTTGAGGAGAGTTGCAATGACAATGATGACAATGTGACATGAGCTGACATCATAGGCGGTTGAATAGTGAATTTTTAAGCATATGTAAAGGCGTTGAAACCACATATTCAATTGATAATAATTTTGGTATCACAACTTATGAAGAGAACAATGAGCTTAAAAATTAGTAATAGAGAGAGAAAGTCGGTCGACACCCGACCATTTGAGAGAGTTATAACGGGTATGTTTTAAGATCTGGAGTGTTTATTTTTTCTTTTTGTAAGATTTAAATCTTGTTTGTAGCTCGGATCGATTTTGACCTCGAGCAAGTAATAAAATATCTCATCATTTCCTATTGTGGAGATTGGTTGGAGACACTCTCCTCCGAACCAAGTAACTCTTTGTCTCTTTGATTTTCTAGTCTGCTTGCTAAGTTTGATTTGGTTCCATACTAACTAAACAAATTCATTACTATGGAAGTTTGTTCGAGGGGTTGATTTTTCGAATCTCTATTGGAACGAAAAACAGCTGTCAACAGACTGTGGAGATAAAGTACAAAAAAAAAAAGCAAGCACACTAAGACGATGGCAGAAGATTGAAGCCACAAATTTGGGGAAGATTCACTACAAGAAAATGGACATTTAGCGTTAAAAATTTTTTCGACGCTAATATGAATTTAAATTTCGACACTAAAAGATTGCACCTTTAGCGTCGAAATAGTCGTTTGACGCTAAAGGGTATAATATTTAGCGTCGAAATTTTATTTAGACGTTAAAGGGTTGACCATTTAGCGTCCAATTTTTTTTTTTGATGCTTAATAAAATTATATTTAAATTTTTGATATTGAGCGATGAATTTTTTACGCTAAAAGTCAAATATTTTGACGCTAAAAGATAAATTTAAATATTTTGAATTCCTACTTTTAAAATTTGAATTTATCGTCTTATTAAATTAGATTTAAATATTTTACATTTAGCGACGGATTTTCGACGCTAAAAGTCAAAAATTTCGACGCTAAAAGTCAAAATTTTGACGGAAATAATTCCCGCTATTTGATGACCTTTAGCGACGAAAGGTCCTCATATATATATATATATATTATAGGGGAATATGAGGATGAATAAATGATGAAAATGAAGATAGTGAAGAAAATGAAAAACAAATGAAAGTGGAGATGAAAAATATGAAAATGAAGATGGAGAATATATAGAAAATTATATTTTATCATTTTGTTGATTATTTTATATTTTTGTGATAAATTTTATAATTTTATTTTTATATCAATAAAGATATCATTTTATAATTTTTTATAACAAATTATAATAATGCTCTTATGTTTTCTAAAAAATTATTTACTTTTATAATGAAATTAGTTTGAAATTAATTTCTAATGTCATAATAATTTTCGTATACCCTTTAGGTTCGAAATATTAGTTACTAAAAGTAATAAAATAATATATATTTAATATTACATCACCTTCAGCGTCGAAATATTCGACGTTAAAAGAAAAGTAAATAAGATTTTATTAATTATAAAACTATTTGGTGTCGAAAATATTCGTCATAAAATACGTGATTTAACGTCGAAAATTTCAATTTCTCATCGAAATTTTTTGGATGCAAAATGTTGTACTTTAGCATCGAAAAAGGATAAATGTCTTTCTCATCCACATTTTAGCGTCAAAACTTGTCGATGCAATAACCTTTAACGTCAAAATGATTTCTTTTAGCTTCAATATTTTCGATGCTAAAAATCTTATTTTTTGTAATGGCAGAAGAGGGGATGCAAGAACGACATAAATCATCAGGCCGGATGCCTATCATTTAGAGCATTTAAACGACACATGATGGAATGAGGAGATGTTGAGGCATCATCAGACAGAAGGCTTGGAAGGAGAGCTATATAGCGTGGTTGGGAGGGAGGACCTATGTGATGATTTTAGCCTCGAGATAATCATAGCATGTATGGTGCGAGGGCTTGTGTGGCGTTTGATGGAGTTGGTGTTTGGAGTGCCAATCCATTTTGTATATTTTATTATTTATAAAATAACTATATTTTTCATTTCATACCTTATTAATGGTATCGGCATTATGTGTATTAGATTGATGTATAGATATGCTAAGAATGACATCGACCTCAAAATAGTTTTGACACTGGGTGTAAACTATTCTTAAAGTATATATTCCTAGTCGTTGGTTTTGATATACGGTCGAATTCCTATTACCTAGAAGACTGGCACATGTCGTATATTAGAATTGGAGTTCCAATGGTTTAACCATATGTACTATGAGTTTTGGAAACTCGTATAGACATGTGGGTATTTATTGAAGCGAATACTAAATGACTCATAGGTGATTCCTAATAGTTGGAAGTACACATCATCGTCAATAGGAATCTCTTCGAGTCTAGTAGCATATGTAATCCTTTGACTATAGGATAACATTGATTTTGTGTGAGATTCTCCACACTTTGATGCCATGTATGTCAAAATTTCATGGTCTGACCTCTAGATGTTTGTTGGGTGTGGACGATGCACTCAGTAATCAAGTGTGAAGCAAGATAGGATCTGTCGGTCCATATGTCTACCAAAAAGGGATTTAGGTATCCATGTGAGTAAAGTCACGATTCTTAAATCTTTGGCCAAAGTCAATCACCTAGGGTGGATCACATCAGTTTTGAAGAATCGTGGACATGTTGACATGAGATGTGCGTCTTGAAAACTTGACGGTATATTCTATGTTTCCTAAGTACAACTCGGATAGCCTATGAAAGATGGATTGTTAAACATATGTGATAACCTCGACTTGTATAGTTCCGAAAGGTCGTTCGTGTTCTTAGCGAATTCAGAGGTGGCCGAATTGGGTACATATTAGCTAGGCTTATATGAGGAAAGTGTCTGAACTTAGAGAGTCCTAATATAATTTGTACTCGTTGAGCACTTGGGTAGCCGATTATTTTTGTTAAAAGATAATATTCGATATTATAATTATCAATTAAGATAATCAAGTGTTACTGGATAACATTGATTTTTTTACTTTGACCTAATTGGATTAATTGGATTAATTCAATAATAACACAATGGCTTAATTGTAAAATCATAATTATCTCTACCATTTGAGGATATTATGGTAATTGTAAGTATGTAATAATAGGTGATTTTGGCTTGATTTAATTGGAGATTAGTCACACCTAATTATACATATTTGGACAAATTACATTAAGCCCACTTAAAAATTGATTACAACTTATTATTAGTTAAAAATTGCCTAAGTTTTGCTATAAATATCAAGCTTTATGAAGGTTTTAATTACAAGAAAATAACAAGAATATGCAAATTCTTGAGATATTAGCCTAAGTTAGAGAAATGTTTAGAGAAGCTTGTGAGGTTTCTACAACATTTCATCTAGGAGAAATCAAGATTGGATCTTGAAGTGAAGCTTGGAAGCATTGAAAACAAGATTGGATCTTAGAGTCAAGCTTTCACACCTTGGAGGTTCTCCAACAATTTCAACAAAAGAGAAGTAATGTTTGATATTCTCATAAGCTATGTTTATTTGTGTATTAGATGTATGATCACATAGCTTAATGTTGAATAAGGCTAATCAATTGTGTTAGGATACTTTAGAAGTATAAACACAACATGCTTGTAATTAGGTCAAAGATGTTCATGTTGGACATGGAACAATTAATTAGAGTTCGGAACTCTAGATTAAAGCTTAGATCTATGGCTACCAATCTGGAATCACTTGACCACCTTTGGGTGACCTAGAATTATTCATGAGACATTTCTTATTGGATTCTAATTTGTTTGTGTATTGATTCAAAATTTACGCAAGTGCGTATTTAGAATAAATTTATATTTTTGTAAAAATATTGATATTTTGAAAAACTTGATTTTTATTCTATAACATGTGTTAATGTTGGTTTTGAAATTAAAAATTAATTTTGGGTGTTTTTGAAGTGTTTAGGGAAGACCGAAAGAATTAGGATAATAGATCCTGATTGCTCAGCTCTCTGAAAATTTTCCAGAGAGCTAAAACAAAACAAAACAAAAAATTTTGTGTGCGCACTGTAGCACGCGCGTGCATTGTTGCACGCGCGTCATGTGTGCGCGCGATAATTTTGTTTTCTCTCGTTCTTGAGTTTCCGAATCCGATTCAGTCCCAATTTTTTCATATACACTCGTAATGGATACAGTATTAAATAATTTAAAATTACACCCAAACTTGATATTAATGAGTTAGACCAAATTCCGTTGCCTGGGGCACTAATCTGACCCTAGGGGTTCCACCACTGCCCCTACAGAATGGTATCAGAGCAAAAGCTTAACCACACAACATATATTTTGAACTATGCCATAGTAATTTTAATTTAATTATGCATAAGACATATTGGATATATATTGCATGTTTTAAATTAAAACTTTGACCTAATTAAGTTAATGACTTGATTGTCATAAATCTCTCGTGATTATGTGATTACTTTATTTAAGTAATAGTATTAATAATGTTGGAGCATTATTGGATGGTCCATTTTTTCAATACGAAAATGAATGGGTTCTTAATACTTATATCCAATATCGTCATTAGTGTGAGGGTATAAGTGATCGAAACTTAAGTCACTCCGGTAAAACATTAGATGTAGCGTGATGAGTTAACATAGTCACCCAATATCATCATTAGTGTGAGGGTGTACATATGAAGCTCATTAGTGAACATTGACAAGTATACACCTAGAACACGTCTTAATCCAATATCATCATTAATGTGAGGATAAGAAACGGTTTATGACCAAACTAGGAGTCACATAAATGTGATTGACCTTGGAAGTCTACCTAATGAGTTTACAAATGCCAATATCGTCATTAATATGAGGCTGGAGTAAATTTCATGGGATCCACTTCTCGCTATGAAATTTTGATAGTCAAATTTCTATTTTTCCGTTAAAATAGATTACAGAATTACGTAAAGTAGTGGGATGACACTAATAGATTTAAAATTCCTTAATCAATTACTGTTATCACTTTTTAAATGAAAATTATTCTGCTACTACTCAAAAATATTGTCTTGTAGATGACTGCACTAATCCGTTGATGAAACTTTTGGATTCCTATAAGCTAAAAGGAGTCGAGAACTATTTAGAATGGGAAATGAACATATGTCTTGTCTTAGAGTATGAAAAGTTGACTTATGTCACTATCAATCCACTGCCTGTTGATATCGATCCTGACTCCACTCAAGAAGAGCGAGAAACTTTTGATAGATGAAAGGATGATAACCTGAAAGTGAAATCCTACATTTTGGGATCGATAGTTCCGAATTTGCTGAGACAGTATATAGAAGTACCAGATGCTTGGAGCATCATGTAAACACTCAAATGGTTGTTCGAGGTAAATCAAGAGATGGAACTTTATCGAAGGTCTAAGGAATTGTTTCATGCTGAACTCAATGAAGGATGAGCATTCAGCACTCATGTTTTGAACACGATAGACCAGATTTGATAGCTGGAATGACAGGGCATTATGTTTGATGACAGCTGCGCCATAATTTGATTCCGTCTTCTTTGTCTAGTTCTTATGCTAGCTTGTATTAAATTTCCATATACATTCGATGCAAGCCACATACGAAGAACTTCATAACATGCTACGCACGGCAGAGCAAGATTTGGAAAAAGGCAATCCCACACTGTATCGCCATGGTGGAGATGGCTCTTCAAAGACTTCTGGAAAGTCAAAGAAAATAAATATGGGTAAGAAAAAGATATCATAGAAAACCTCCAAGAAGCGCAAAGGCGTAAAATCAAAATTAGCTCGTGATCAATGTCTATAATGTAAGAAGTTTGGACACTAGAATAATGACTGTCCAAAACTTAAAGGAAAAGCAGGACCCTCAGGTACGCTTTCTATTTTTCCAATTATTGACATCTCATTAGCCTTAGATGCAAATAGTGGATGTGTGTTAGACACTGGCAGTCCTACTCATATTTGCAATTCCTTGAAGGAAATGAGGGTTAAAAGAAGGCTAAATAAAAGGGGAGATCCAGCTTAGAGTTGGCAATGGCAAGACATTGGATGTCATTGTCGTAGGAACTGTTGTTATAGATCTCTCAAATGGATGTAAATTAGATTTATATAAATGTTATTATGTTCCCTCACTTATCAGAAAATAATATCACTGCCAATATTAGATAAAGAGGGATATAAAATAAATATTAAGGATGAAACTTTATGTTTATATGAAAAAGAAAATTTATTGAAATGTGAATATTTTTTATCAAATGGTCACTATATTTTGGAAACATATAAAGATGTCTTTAATGTAGAGGAAAATACAAGTAGGAAGTCTGAACTAAATAATACTGAATTATAACATATGTGATTTGGCCACACAGGTATTAGACGTCTATCCAAATTGGTACCTTAGATCCTTATCCGATTTGTGAGTCATATATCCAAGGAAAGATGACAAAGGCTTTATTTCAAGGTGTTGGACACCATGCTGGAGATTTACTGGAGCTAATACACATCGATGTGTGTGGTCCATTAAATCATGTCGGTCATGATGGTTCGACATACTTTGTAACTTTCACAGATGACAAGTCTAGATATGGATATGTTTATGATGAAATATAAGTCGGAAACATTTGACAAGTTCAAAATATTCCGAAACAAAGTAGAAAAACAAACCAGTAAATTTATCAAATGTCTTAGATCAAATCGAGGCGGTGAATACATGAGTGAAGAATTCAAAAATTATTTAAGGAATAATGGAATTCTCGCCCCAATATAGCCTAACAGGAACACCTCAACACAATGAAGTGTCTGAGCGTAGAAATCGTACTTTATTGGATATGGTACAAACAATGATGAGATAAACAAATCTTCCTTATTACCTTTAGGGTTACGCTTTACAAACTGCTGACTAAATATTTAATAGGGTTCCATTAAAATCTGTTTCTACGACCCTCTATCAGATATGGTTCGGTAGAAATCCAAGTCTTAGACATTTAAAGATTTGGGATTTTCCTGCATACGTTAGAATTGCACAGCGGGATAAACTAACACCCAGATGGTATAAATATAGACTTTCGTTGGATATCCTGATAATTCTGTGGGATATCAATTCTACGATTTCGAACAACGAAATGTATTTGTTGTTCGCTTTACAACTTTTCTTGAAAAATAATTTTTAAGAGAAAGTGGGAATTATAGAGAGATTAAACTTGATGAGTTTGATCCCAATATTAAGGAACCGGAGATGGAACCTGAGATCCAATTAGATGAAGGATCTACAACACAGGTTCTACATAAGTTGAATAGAATATCAAGGCCTCCTAAGAGACTATTTTTAACATCTGATGCGAGTCTTGATATTCTCCTCTTGGAGGAAACAAATCTGACTACGTATAAGGAAGCAATATTGGATATCGATTTGGGAAAATGATAGGAAGCCATGAAATCCGAAATGGATTCAATGCATGCCAATCAAGTTTGGGACTTAGTTGAACTTCCTGAAGGAGTTATTAGTTGTAAATAGGTTTACAAAATAAAGCGAAAGCCCGATGGAAAGGTGGAAATCTTTAAGGCTCGACTGGTAGCGAAAGATTACACTCAACATCCTGCATTGACTATGAGGAAATATTTTCACCAGTAGCCATGCTAATATCCATAGGATTCTTTTAGCCATTGTTGCATATCACGACTATGAGATATGACAGATGGATGTGAAAAACGCTTTCCTAAATGGATTCCTTGAAGAGTATATCTATATAGAACAACTAGAGGGTTTCGTATCCAATGAGACTTCAAACTTGATTTGTAAGATCCAAAAGATATTTATGGACTTAAACAGGCATCTCGAAGCTGGAATCGTCATTTTAATGAGATAATTAGATTTTCTGGATTCATCAAAAATGAGGAAGAACCATGTGTTTATAAAAAAATTAGTGGGAGCATGATAGTTTTCCTGATCATATAAAATAACATCCTTATCATAGGAAATGATATCGGGATGATGCAAAGTGTGAAAGCCAACCTTTGCAAGAACTACTCCATTAAAGATATGGGTGAAGCTTCCTATATACTAGGTATTAGACTCTACCGATATAGAATTAGGAAGCTTATAGGGTTGTCACAATCGACGTACATAGACAAGATGTTAGAAAGGTATAATTTTACCAATTATAAGGCAGCAAATGTACCTTTCCGATACGACATATATTTTTCGAAGAAAATGGCACCTAAAATCGAGGAAGAGAGAGTTAGGATGTCTAACTTTCCATATGCTTCTTGTATTTGAAGCATAATGTATGTTATGCTATGTGCAAGACCTAACATCAGTTTCGGAGTCAGTGTGACCAGTCGATATCAATCTGATCCATGTAATGATCATTGGAAAACCGTGAAATATATCCTAAATTATCTTGAAGGCACCAAGGATAAGTTTATGATATATGGAGAAAATGAGCTACAAGTTAAGAGTTATACAGACTCCGACTTCCAGAGAGATCCAGATGATAGAAAATCTACATCAGGATACATATTTACTATTAATGGTGGTGTAATTAGTTGGCGTTGTTCAAATCAAGGCTTAACAGCTGATTCCACCATTGAGGCGGAATTTATAACGACTTCAGAAGCTGCTAAAGAAGCTATTTGGATTAGAATTTTTATCCCAGAAGCTATTTATGTATTCAATCCTATTGTACTATGATAGTAACGGATCCATTGCGCAGGCTAAGGAGCCGAGAGCGCATTCCAAGTATAAACACGTAGAAAGGAAATACCGCGTAAATAGAGAGATAATTGAACAAAAAGATATAGTGGTCTTGAGGTTTCAAGGACAAGACAACATAGAGACCCGCTTACAAAGGCCTTACCTCCTAAATTATTCGATAAAAATATGGAGGAGATGAGACTACGGTACCATCCAGATTGGCACTAAGCAAGTGCGAGTTTTAAGGAGTTGGTGCTTGGAGTATCAATCTATTTTATACATTTTATTATTTATAAAATAACTATAATTTTCATCTCATACCTTATTAATAGTATTGTCATTATGCGTATTAGATTTATGTATAGATATGCTAAGAATGACATCGACCTTAGAATAGTTTTGACACTGGGTGTAAACTACTCTTAAAGTAAATATTTCTAGTCGTTGGTTTTGGAATACGATCGAATTCTTATAACCTAGAAGACTAGCACATGTCGTATATTGGAATTGGTGTTTGAATGGTTTAACCGGATGTACCATGAGTTTTGGAAACTCGTATAGACATGTGGGTATTCGTTGAAGCAAATACTGAATGATTCATAGGTGATTCCTAATAGTTGGAAGTACATACCACCGTCAATAGGAATCTCCTCGAGTCGAGTAGCATATGTAATCCTTTGACTATATGATAACATTTATTTTGTGTGAAATCTTCCACACTTTGATGTCATATATGTCAGAAACCTTTCATGGTATGGCCTCTAGATGTTCAAAGGGTGTGGACCGATGCACTCAGTAATCAAGTGTGAAGCAAGATAGGATCCGTCGGCCCGTATGTGTACCATAAGGGGTTTAGGTATCGATGTGAGTAGAATTATGATTCTTAAATCTTTGGCCAAAGTCGATCACCTAGGGTGGATTGCATCAGTTATGAAGAATCGTGGACATGTCGACATGAGATGTGCGTCTTGGAAACTTGACGGTATATTCTATGTTTCCTAAGTACAACTCGAATATCCTACAACGGAGGGATTGTTAAACATTTTGTGATAACCTCAACTTGTATAGTTCAAAAAAGTCATTCATGTTCTTCGTGAATTCTGAGGTGGCCGAATTGCGTACATATTAGCTAGGCTTATATGACGAACGTGTCTGAACTTAGAGAGTTCCAATATGAAGTGTACTCATTGAGCACTTCGGTAGCCGATTATTTTTTATAAAAGATAATATTCGATATTACAATTATCAATTAAGATAATCAAGTGTTATTGGATAACATTGATTATTTACTTTGACCTAATTAGATTAATTGAATTAATTCAATAATTACACAAGGGCTTAATTGTAAAATCATAATTATCTCTATAATTGAGGATATTATGAAAATTGTAAGTATGTACTAATATGTGGTTTTGGCTTGATTTAATTGGATTAAATTAAGGTGGTAAACATTTAACTAATCCATTTCCTAATCCTTGGCTTGATTTATTTGGATTAAATTAAAGTGGGAGACAATGGAGATTAGTCACACATAATTATACATATTTGGAAAAATTAGATTAAATCCACTTAACAGTTGATTACAACTTTTATTAATTAAAAATTGCCTAAGTTTTGCTATAAATAGCAAGCTTTAAAAAGGTTTTAATTACAAGAAAAATAACAAGCAAAAGCAAATTCTTGAGATATTAGCCTAAGTTACAGAAGTGTTTAGAGAAGCTTGTGAGATTTCTACAACATTTTTCTCTAGGAGAAATCAAGATTGGAATCTTGAGTGCAGCTTGGAAGCATTGGAAACAAGATTGGATCTTGGAGTCAAGCTTGCACACCTTGGAGATTCTCCAAATATTTCAACAAATAATAGATTGGAGCTTGCATCAAGCGTACTAGATAATGTTTGATATTCTCCCTAAGCTATGTTTATTTATTTATTAGGGCATGAGCACATAGCTTAATGTTGAATAACGCGAATCAATGTGGGTATGATACTTTATAAGTATAAACACAAGCATGTTTGTATTAGTCAAAGAGGTTCATGTTAGGCATGGAACAATTAATTAGGTTTGGAATTCTATATTAAAGCTTAGAGCTATGGCTATTAAGCTAGAACACTTGACCACCTGGTGGGGGAACCTAGAATTAATTCATGAGATTTTCTTAGTGGGATTCTAATTTGGTTGTGTATTAGATTCAAATTTACGCAAGGGCATATTTAAAATAATTTATGCTTTGTAAAAAATATTTGATATTGTGAAAAAAAACTTGATTGTATATTCTATAAAATGTGTTTATGTTGGGTTGAAATTAAAATTTATTTTTTGGGTGTTTTCGAAGTGTTTAGGGTGTTGAGTTTCAATCAATTCCCAAGGATCATAATCATGCATAAAACAAGTTGAATACAACCAAATGAGGTGCGGAAAAGACCACATGGATCGGTTGGATGCGGTGATGGTGGACCAAATTCGGCCTTGGGGGTGTTGCTGCCTCCCTCCAAGCTCGGCAATGGCAGTAAAATGCAGTCCATTTTCGGCTTTGGGTGGTCCTCCATGGATGCTCAAAGTTCCAAGCTTCACAAGGTGATTCCTTGCTCATGAACTCACTTCCCTATCACCTTAGAATGCCTCCAAGAGTGTGCTAGCACCAAGATCTTGCAACAAGATCAAAGCTTCTCTCCATTTATTTCGATCAAACCAAAAAAAAGGGGGAAGAAATCGGTCCAAGACCGAGAGAGAAGAAGGAGATTTTGGCTCCAAAAGGGGGAGAACCGTAAATCCCTGGAGAGAGAGAGAGTGTTTCGAATTGGGTGAGAGAGAAGAAAAAGAATGTAATTGGTTTTTATAATTTCCAAAATTATTAAACCATTTACCAATTCAATAATTCAAAAGTCAAAAGTACATGTCTTTTCACCTTTATTTCCATCACCACTCTCTTTTCACATCAAGTCACTTCACATCACATGTCAATCTAATCAATTGTCATATCACTCAAAGTGACATGATTTGACGCTTGATGTGACGCTAGATGCGACTAGCGATTTGACGCTTGATGTGACTTGCGTCGCCGCACTCGAATTCGAAATACGAATGCGCTCGCAATCACACTCGGGCTCGGGTTCGCTAATTCTAAATTAACGATTTTCCGTCGCGTCGTAATTAAATGATTACGCCTAGCGAATTCACTATTCACGTCGCTAACGAATTAATTCTAAATTAATTCGTTCGCCCGAATTAAAATCTAATTTCAATTTACGTCGAAATCTAATTTCGTTATAATATATCGAATATATTTATTTATCGATTAATTCCAAATTAATCGTTCTCCTCTCCTTAACGATATTTTATCCGAGATAAAATATCTCCGTAATTAATCCCAGATTAATTTTCATCTCTCATCGAATTAATCCCAGATTAATTAAAGTGCGAGTCATACGTCATCGGTGAATCTTCAGGAACCGACCCATGAGATCTCCGGATATGTTGGCAGTAAATACGATCGTCGGACGTCCGAACACGTAAGTACCTTGTACTACGTTTATACCGATTTACAAGACAAGGTTGGCTTCTAGCAAAGCGCCATGCCTACCCAATTCTCCAGAAATATTCTTACAGGAATATATAGATCTATATCAAGCGTAGTATACCGCAGTATTGTGCATATCGGCCCAGTATCGATAGTCACGTGTTAGGGCTGGGGCTGGATAAGTGTCTGCCCCGTCCGAAACACATATCGGATGTCTGGTAACTAGTCTCTATAATCGGATATTCATGACCTAGTCATAATATCACGATGGATGCGCATCACTTAAGAGCACTAATACCGTATCCTGCGTGACATCATCTCCACTATGACTGGAGTGATACTTCCGTCTCGACATCACATCCAATACTCTACGACTCTCTGATAAACCCAGAAGTGGTAGACACAGAACCGGTTAAAGCCCCCAACCACCAAATCCAAAGTTTATCGATTATCGTAAGTATTAGCGATGCAAGTCTCAGGTTAAGACTATACACACCTACCTCGATTTCGGCCTCCCATAGACACCTATTCATAATACCAATGGGATTCCGAAGGGGTCTATCCAGAGCGAAGCTGTTTCCCGTACCATCGGTGAAACACGACCTCCTATCGCACTTGCATAAGTCTCCAACACTTATATATATGAGAACTATGCCGTTGTGCCCTCACAACGCGCACAAGTGCAATACTAGCCTATTCCGCATTATCGATGTCCAGTCTCGATAATACTACGGCTAGGGATATTTAATGATTAATCCTTTCGTGGATTGATACTGTCTCATATCATCTCAATCCAGGAACTAATCATAGGGACCTCTCTTCATTTATATATCTATGGTGATCTAATCACAAATGATGAGAGTGTAATTTCCTTGTTACATAGTTAATTTGCTACAACAACACAATGTTCTGTGCAAATAGTGACGCTATGGGTCATATTATCCAACAATCTCCCACTTGGCACGTAGCGAGTCACTCAAGTGTTCCAACACTTGAACTATGTAAGGTTCGCTCAAATTGCTGAGGAAAGGGTTTCGTCAGCGGATTTGTTTTTTCTTATCGTCTGACGCGATTTACACGATCATCACATCGCCACGATGTATAATCCGAACGAATCAGATGATATAGAAGTATATATCTGGATCGTCGATGAGACCTTTAATTCCTTAGCCTGTGCTGACGCCTAGTTCAGCTGCTAACAGAACTATATCTAATCTAATTAGATTTATGTTCGATCCAAATGGCTTCTTTTGCTGCCTCAGCTGCAGCAATAATCCGCATTAGTTGTTTATTCGGCAACAGTTATCTTGCTTGGAAGATTTCCAGCTCACTGTCCCGTTATTCAAACTTTATAGTACCGTAGTATTTAATAGTTTGGAAACTTGCAGCGGTGATCCCAGTCACTTCAAGTTCTCCTTCTCCATAGTTTAAGACAACATCATCTTAGTTCTCTAAGATACTAACAGATGTTCTCAATTTCAATTTAGTGACTATCACTAGGATTGACCCGATTGTGACTCCATATGCTCGAAGCGTATGAGACACCAATACAAGTACATTTTAAATGTACGATTTCCCAGAGAGTGTTAACAAACTCCAAATCTATCCCAGTAGATCTTTATTCCTTGAATAAAGGTTGTTACTCTCCAGAATTCTACGGAGAATTTCTATTGAAAGAATATCTATGAAAGCCAAGCTTTCACCAATTGCATTATGGGAATTTCACTGTCAGTGCGTCTCCCACTAACCTCCTTTTATACACAAGAATTATTTCGTTTTGAGTCAAATCATAAACCATTATGATTATTTCAAAACGACAGTTCGAAGAACCTTATGCTTGTTTCAATCCAAACATGGATTGAATAACCTGCAAACCTTGTTTGTCGGTTATACAAAATCGTCAGAATGTTATAAACATTCTCCAAAAGGTTTCCTTTTCAGGAAAGCGATTTTGATTTATAACTGACACATTTCATAAATGAAATATACAGTTATCTTCAAGCATTTTCAAAATGGATTTACCATGGCAACAGGTAAAAGGTTGAACCGTTATTAACACAATGTTGATAACGATACCTTTCCGTCAAAAGCCCAGCTTTGTACGTTGGTATGTTGCCTTTCATGTATGTCTTCCTTGAAGACGTTTAATGTACCAATAGGCACAATGCCTTATGGTACAACAACAGTATCCAAAATAGTTGTTATACATGAAATCCATTTCGGATTAATGGCACTTTGCCATAATAGGGAGTCGATACCTCGTATCACTTCCTCTAAACGTAGTCGGATGGTACACCTCCATAAGATTGACATCTTCATGGGGCGAGATCAGAAACCCATACCCTAGGTTGTTTTCTGACTCTATCCGATTTGCGAAGTTCTTGTGTATTTGAAGATTAATGGTATAGATTCATCATAGATGAACTATTTGTGTTCCATTAAGGACTTCGTGCCTTGAATAGTGTTACTCCATTTTCATCGAGTATCACCATCCTCCCACTGACCACTGCATATCGGTATTCCTCTCAGGAAAACCGCATGGTGAGCAACAATTATATTGTTCTCTTGTGGGATTTATAAGTACTATACTTAAGGTTTCCCTTAGGATAACCTATATAGGCACTTATCCAATTTGGGTCTTTAGTTTGGTATAAACCAAACGTTATGCCTGGCATACCCAAATTATCAGGAATGAGAAACCCCGTTTCTTTCCTGTTCATATCCTATATGATGTCTGTCTAACAGATTTATATGGAACCTTATTCTAAATAAGTTTTGCACTGTTAATACATATCTCATTGAAGGAAATAGTAGCTCAGAGCGACTCGTGATAAACCTTATTCTGTCTAACAAAATTCGATTTTGGTTCGGACACACCGTCTAACTGACGTGTCACGGGAGGAGTCCTCATATGAAAGAATGTTGTACTCTTTCATGCACGTATGAGACTTACTGCTTAAGTAATTTCCATTACGGTCTAACCGTGGCGGAATAATACTATAGTCGATCTGTTTATATACTTCGTGTCGAAAACTTTAAAAGTTTCCGATCTGTGTTCTTCAAAAGAAACACATAACCACAACGTGATGCCACATCCGTTAAGGTCACGAAATATTCATATTCACATCTAGCCTAGCTAGATATGGGCCCACTAACTTCACCATGAATAGGGCTAACAGATCGGTGGCCCTTTTATTATTACCAAGTAAATAGTATTTTAGGTATTTAACCTAATAAACTAGATTCGTAGACCTTATTTGAATAGTCAAATCAGTCCTAGTACCCACTCTTCAAAAGTGTGGATATACGAGTCTTGTTCAATTGTGTCCCAGACAACAATGCCACAAATAAGTCTCATTGATCAAATCAATTTGAGCTATTTATTTGTCTTTTATATGTTTGAGATTTTATCATATTCAAAATATAAATTATGTTATTTACATCTAATGTATTTACCTCAGTATCATCTTTATATAATGAAACACTTTAGTGTTCTAGAATATAAAGGTTTTTATCCGCATCGGATTAAACACTGATATAGAGATAATGTTTCTAGTCAAACTAGTTACATTATAACATTTCCTAATTTAAGTACATATATTTTATGTATCACACTTAGTATTTAAATCCAATTTCAATACTAGTAGCGAACATAACTTTGACAATATTTTTAAAGTTAGAGCCTCGCCCTTTCTTTAATTCCTTCGTGTCTTCCATATCCAAATGGTAGTCACTTTGGGATATGTCAATTATCTTTTCAATATTTCACAAACCTTTGGCCAAGCCTTGGGTTTTGGAATATCGAAACGATATGCACCTTGTGCAACATGCCCAATTGCAAACTTTGATACTTTTAAATCTAAATAGATTTATTATAAGTATTTTAATTAAGCACTAAAGTCATCATCACACATAAATCTTCCAAAGATTTTATGCTCTACTATTTGCTTAATTATGGACGTAATCATAATAAGTTATTTTATCAAATAAATTAACCTATTATTTCCAAGACCATCTTGAAATTATTCCCAATTTGAAAATTAAATCATTTAAAATATTTCAATCCAAGATTCTATTTTAAATAACCAACTTTTCAATTTTATCTTGATTACAATAGTCCAACCATTTAATCAACGATTAGTGGTACTATTTATTATAATGATTATAATAGTCCAACTATATAATCAAATATAATCCAAATTAATTAACCTCAATTACATTGATTACTATAATCCAATTATAAAATCAACTGTAGACTGAAATTAATTAATTCAAATATATTGATTGATATAATCCAATTATATATAATCAAATATAATACAGTCCAACTGTTTATTAAAACAACAATTTAAATATTAGTCCAACTAACATTTAATAATATGACGAAATAATTTGTTTGAGCGCGTATGGCGAGTAATTGAACGAATATTGCAAATTCAATACTTGCCTCCCACTATTTTTCGTCGAGCCTCTAACCCTCTGTGGAGTACTCGGGAAACCGTGTTTCCTAGTGGGCTGAGATCCTGTTAAATAACATACAACCTTGACTTTGGCCAACAAGCTGTATGCTATTAACCAGGTAGATCTCACAGATCAATTGGATCCAATCCAATTCCCAGATCCGGTTAGGTGGACATCCAAGTCCTAAACATATTACATATGCCAATGTATCTAATACATTTTCCTATCCTTATCCTCCGAATCATCTAGGCCTTGGCTTTGGCACAACAAACCTAATGACTCCAGTTAAGCGGGACCCATTGACAAGGAAAGTTTCGTAATCAATGTCTTTGGACAAGAAGTGATCTTGACTTTGGCCAACAAATCACAACTTGGACTAGACACCGATGTGGAACAAAACTCTCATGATTCAAATACATCCAATTGACAAGGTCTTGACTTTGGCCAACAAACCAATGCCAATCAGATCTTGAACAAGAATCATTCAATGGAAGGATAATCGCTTAATATAAAACGAGGGTTTTTTTTTTTTTTTCGCGTGCAAATTGGCTACCAATTTAATTATCTTTGTTAAGGTCTCATCATCATACACCCTTAAACATGCATTCTAAATACATAATAAAGCGAGTATGAAATAAAATAATAATGATATGCGGATGGATACTTTACACATTGATCCTAGATCAAATCTCTCCCTTTCTCACTCAAGCTAGCACTTGTACTACTTCTACCCGTTACACTACACTCTAAAGAAACCTCATATACATAGAGGGGAATAGGTGAGAAGAGAATACAAGAGAAAGAAGGTGATAAGGCTGGACACGCAGGTCCAATTTAATAAATCAAATTTATTACAACAATTCTCTAAAATGCCCACCCATCTAATATCCATCCGATATACATTATTCAAACATCACAACCATGTATTCATACAAGCATGTTATCAATCAATCTAATCAAATTAATTAATCTGATAATTAGTGATCATCCAATGTTCAAACAAAGATTTGATTTTGTTCGAGTCAAACTCGTATTGTGAACATGTACTCAAAGTACGACCTCTCAAATAAAATTAAATTACATAATTAAATCCAATTTAATACGTATTTAATTCTAATTGATTATTTAATTCCAAATTAAATATTACACTTTATAAAATAAACCTTTACGACTTAAATTCCAAATTTAATCGTTACGGGTCTCAAAGCCCGATTAATATCCAATATTAGTTTAATTAAAGTCCAATGGGCTTTTAATTAATTTCTAGAGGCATGGACTTTTGGTTAACTCGGATAAAACCGAATAACCAAAACCCAATCCGGGAGTTACCCCATAAGCCCATAAATTAATTTAGGCCCATTAGGCCCAATTAAACGTTAAAGGTTCATTAGTCGCATTTGGGCCTTTTGGAAGCGGTTTTGGGCCTAATTGGATCCAACCAATTTTGGCCTAAACCAACTTTGTACAACAAAGTCCAATAAACCCAATAACAACTTTAAAAGCCCAAATCCAATTTTAAGCCCAATAATTTAATTCCAAAAATTCCAAATTTCCAAATTAAATTACCTAAAGTGTATAGCATTATTAATTACCCAAATCAAAGTTTCCAAAACACTAAATTTGTCCAATTAATCATGCTTAACATTAATGAATCATGTCCAACATAATTTGATCAAAATCAAACCCAATTTCATGCTTCAAGTGTCTCGGCCAAAGAGGGAAATTATGCCCAAATCAAATTCAATCCAATTGAACCAAATTAAACATAAATTCAACATCCCCAAATGATTTGCAAGTCATCCAATGAACAAAAAATCAAAATCCAAGACAACATTAGGGTTCAAATTTTCGGCCATCACAACCAAATTGGGGAAAAATGTTCCAAACACTTTTTCATCATCAATTGATCTAATCAATCATCAATTAAACAACATTTAAGCATTCTAATTCATCCAATTTCATTAAAAATGCTCAAAATCAAGTTTTCCCAAATTAAAGTCTTGGCCAACAAAAAGAAAATTGGGGAAAATCAATCCATTAATTTTTCATTAAATTGATTACATATAACTCTAAGTTATTCATACAAACATTCTTAAACAAACAATTTGTCAAAATCATGCTTAAATCAAAAAGCCCCAAATTTGCTAAGAACCCTAATTCATTTTATGCACAAATGGCTCTGATACCATTGTTGAGTTTCAATCAATTCCCAAGGATCATAAATCATGCATAAAACAAGTTGAATACAACCAAATGAGGTGCGGAAAAGACTCACATGGATCGGTTGGATGCGGTGATGGTGGACCAAAATTCGGCCTTGGTGTTGCTGCCTCCCTCCAAGCTCGGCAATGGCAGTAAAATGCAGTCCATTTTCGGCTTTGGGTGGTCCTCCATGGATGCTCAAAGTTCCAAGCTTCACAAGGTGATTCCTTGCTCATGAACTCACTTCCCTATCACCTTAGAATGCCTCCAAGAGTGTGCTAGCACCAAGATCTTGCAACAAGATCAAAGCTTCTCCATTTATTTCGATCAAACCAAAAAAAAGGGGGAAGAAATCGGTCCAAGACCGAGAGAGAAGAAGGAGGATTTTGGCTCCAAAAATTGGGAAAACCGTAAATCCCTTGGAGAGAGAGAGAGTGTTTCGAATTTGGTGAGAGAGAAGAAAAAGAAAATGTAATTGGTTTTTATAATTTCCAAAATTATTAAACCATTTACCAAATTTCATAATTCAAAAGTCAAAAGTACATGTCTTTTCACCTTTATTTCCATCACCACTCTCTTTTCACATCAAGTCACTTCACATCACATGTCAATCTAATCAATTGTCATATCACTCAAAGTGACATGATTTGACGCTTGATGTGACGCTAGATGCGACTAGCGATTTGACGCTTGATGTGACTTGCGTCGCCGCACTCGAATTCGAAATACGAATGCGCTCGCAATCACACTCGGGCTCGGGTTCGCTAATTCTAAATTAACGATTTTCCGTCGCGTCGTAATTAAATGATTACGCCTAGCGAATTCACTATTCACGTCGCTAACGAATTAATTCTAAATTAATTCGTTCGCCCGAATTAAAATCTAATTTCAATTTGCGTCGAAATCTAATTTCGTTATAATATATCGAATATATTTATTTATTGATTAATTCCAAATTAATCGTTCTCTCTCCTTAACGATATTTTATCCGAGATAAAATATCTCCGTAATTAATCCCAGATTATTTTCATCTCTCATCGAATTAATCCCAGATTAATTAAAGTGCGAGTCATACGTCATCGGTGAATCTTCAGGAACCGACCCATGAGATCTCCGGATATGTTGGCAGTAAATACGATCGTCGGACTGTCCGAACACGTAAGTACCTTGTACTACGTTTATACCGATTTACAAGACAAGGTTGGCTTCTAGCAAAGCGCCATGCCTACCCAATTCTCCAGAAATATTCTTACAGGAATATATAGATCTATATCAAGCGTAGTATACCGCAGTATTGTGCATATCGGCCCAGTATCGGATAGTCACGTGTTAGGGCTGGGGCTGGATAAGTATCTGCCCCGTCCGAAACACATATCGGATGTCTGGTAACTAGTCTCTATAATCGGATATTCATGACCTAGTCATAATATCACGATTGGATGCGCATCACTTAAGAGCACTAATACCATATCCTATCCTGCGTGACATCATCTCCACTATGACTGGAGTGATACTTCCGTCTCGACATCACATCCAATACTCTACGACTCTCTGATAAACCCAGAAGTGGTAGACACAGAACCGGTTAAAGCCCCCAACCACCAAATCCAAAGTTTATCGATTATCGTAAGTATTAGCGATGCAAGTCTCAGGTTAAGACTATACACACCTACCTCGATTTCGGCCTCCCATAGACACCTATTCATAATACCAATGGGATTCCGAAGGGGTCTATCCAGAGCGAAGCTGTTTCCCGTACCATCGGTGAAACACGACCTCCTATCGCACTTGCATAAGTCTCCAACACTTATATATATGAGAACTATGCCGTTGTGCCCTCACAACGCGCACAAGTGCAATACTAGCCTATTCCGCATTATCGATGTCCAGTCTTGATAATACTACGGCTAGGGATATTTAATGATTAATCCTTTCGTGGATTGATACTGTCTCATATCATCTCAATCCAGGAACTAATCATAGGGACCTCTCTTCATTTATATATCTATGGTGATCTAATCACAAATGATGAGAGTGCAATTTCCTTGTTACATAGTTAATTTGCTACAACAACACAATGTTCTGTGCAAATAGTGACGCTATGGGTCATATTATCCAACATAGGGAAGACCGAAAGAATTAGGGTAATAGACATTGATTGCTCAGCTCTCAGGAATTTTCCAGAGAGCTAAAGCAAAACAAATGAAAAGAAAAGAAAAATTTATGTGGCGGACTGTAACGCACACATCTGCGCGTACAGTGCTCGCATGCACTGTAGCACGCTCGTCGTGAACGCTCGATAATTTTGTTTTTCTCTCGTTCTAAAGTTTTCGGAATCCGATTCAATCCCGATTTTTTCCTATACACTCGTAATTGAATATAGTATTTCATTAAATAATTTAAAAGTATACCCAAACTTGATATCCATAGGTTGACCCATTTCTGCTGCCCTGGGCACCGATCCGACCATAGGGGTTCCACCATTGCCCTTACAGTGTTTGACATCCATATTTGAGTGTGGGGAAGACCTAGGGTATGCGTGGTATTTGGATCCTCAAAGTAACCATAGACAGGTGGCTGGAGGCCAGCATGGCGTTTGGAACTCAGGGTAACCATAGCACGTATTATTATAGGGCCACCGTCACGATTGCATCGTCAGAGGGTATGTGTAGAATGGGGAAGGATAATGCCCCTATGGCGTTTGCAACCCTTTTCGGGATCCATAATCGGGGTTAACAGAGGACCCCGGGGCAATTGGGTTGGGAGGTACATAGCTTGCAAGTCCCCTGAACCTATGTGGTTAATGTAGCTCGTAAGGGATAGCTCGGGTCAAAATTTCCCCCCTGATGCCTTATTATTTTATTAATGGCACAAAGAGGTAAATTTTCCATCATGGTTTTTTTCAGGTTTTTTCAGGTCATTCTCCTCCAGGATTTAATGATGCGTGAGCTTCTTCAAGATGAAGCACAATGATGGAACATTCACTTATGGCTAGTTTTATTGATTGACTGGGGGTTGGGTTACGTCTTGTCGAGGCCCAAATTCTATGTGTTGGCATAATGAGGGTTCCCTTATGGCCAAGAGACTTAAAATGGATTGGGGTCGGAGTCTACCCCCAATGCCTCTTTGTAAAATTAGTTTGGGGCAAGGTTATGTCCTGTTTAGGCCCTATTACTCTGTATTGGCATAAGGATGATCTCTTTCTCTTGTGGACAAATGACTTAGATGACTTTGGGTCGGAGTCTTTCGCCCTAAATCTCTTTGTCATATTGGGTCGGGGCTGGGTTACATCTCGTCGATGCCCTATTACTGTTTCAATGGCCAAAGGTGGGAATTTTCCCTCGTGGCTCGCTTTCTGTTTTGCAGGACTTTGTAGAACACTCCCTCTGAAATTTTGGATTAGAAGGCATGGGGTCAGAGTTCCTTCCCAATGGCCTTACTGAGAAGAGTAATGACAATGAAGCCAGCCAAATTTTTAGCTAAGGGCCAACCAGTGCTGACTCAGGCTAGCTCAACAACGGAATAACAACCTCAGGGTATCATAATAGTGGTCGGGTTTGAGAAAAAAATGATGGATATGGTAATCGAGTCATGAGCGAATTCAGGGCTATATGCCCGATGTTGATTTTCGGAAAGGTTATGAAATGTGGATCTGACGAATTTGAGCATCAGCATGAGGGATAGGTCTTTTCTTCCAAAATATTCCAAAGTATTGAAAAGATATCATGAGACATCAGGTTGAAGCAGTATAAGGTGCCCATATGAATATCAGCCCGAGGACATCAAATCGGCCTCCGACTTCGTGTACTACCATCATTTTTAAAATTTCTAATATATCAACTCATTAACTCGTTGATACAGAGAACTGAGGGATAGATATTGATGGTGGTTTTTCACCCCAATGAGAGATAGAATGAGGTTTGTACTTGGTCAAAATAGGAAAATTTCCAAGGGCATAGAGAGGCTAAAGTCAGATATAGGGCTCAATCCTACTATACAGATTAGTCTCCCATTTGCAGAACTTGTTGCTGATGAAGTAAGTTGGGATATCGACCCGACCTAAAGAAGAAGTGTTGGATTTGGTAGTAATTGAGTGTTTGATTAAGCATCATTCACCTCGGTATGCCAACTCAATGAGCGGAGTTGGGACCACGGGTTGTCTTGTGCTTAAAATTGTGAGACATATGTCATTGTGAAATTATAAGCTTCTAGAAAGCTAAGGATAATTATGGAAAAAATAATGGTTTTCATTGGAAGCAGCCATTGCCAACCGCCATAAGGCAGTATAATGGCAGGGAAGTAATGTAATGACGGGTAGTTTTTACTATTGCCAACAGTGATACTGTGACCTACGGGATGAAGGCATGTAAAATAAATTATGTTGGGACTCAAATATGCTCGTAGAATGACTTTGAGGACAATCGGTAAATTTCTCGAAGTCCCGGGACGAGATTGTATCGTGCTTCATTTGGACCGCCCATAGTATTTGGGGCATAATATTTTCATACGATCTCCGATTCTTATGAATTTATATCATCGGAAAGCTGAGGTCGAGACCTACAACTTTCACGTTAAATATATTTCCAAATTCGAACCAGAAATAGGCCAAAAATAAAAGTCAAAAATTCAGATGAATAATAATTTCGAACCCAAGTGATAAAACCTTCAAATTTCTCCATTTCACACTTCTATATTGTTCTTAATATGAATTAAGTCCCACTATATAAAGGGGGCTAGTATTCATCAATAAAAAAAATTAGAAGCAAAAATAGAAAAGAGAAGTGAGAAAGCCGAGAGAAAGAAATAGAGGGAAAAAGAAGAAGAATAAGAATAAGAATAAGAAGAAGAAAGAAAGAAGAAATCAGAGAAGAATAAGAAAAAATGAGAAAATAAGAAGAAGAGTAAAGAAGTAAGAAACAAGGAATGGAGAGGCTTGGTTTGCTTAAATAATAAAGTTTGATGATTTGGTTGCTTTTGTTATGTTGTGAACACGACATGATGATGATTGTATGATTTCTTTTATTTGAAACAATGGAAATGTTGATAAATCCCAACTTGTTAAGTTTGGGTATGATTTGATAAAGCATGTAATATGGATTATAAATTGAGTTATTGATAAAATAAAGGATTATTGTATGTTAAATGGAGTGTAAGATGATGTATTGTATATTATTTTGTAGTATGGAAGCATTGATATGGAGTGAATTGGATGGATTGAGCATTTGATGAAATTGGAAGAAGAAAACAGAACCTTGGAATTCTAGTACGCGTCGCAACGCAGCGAGGATTGCCCATCGCGACGCAAGAAGAAAATGAAAATTGGAATTTAGGCGTTGCGCGTCGTGACGCACAGTCCTTCTTGCGTCGCGACGTGAGACAAAATTTTCCTAAAACTAGTTTTAAAACCCCAATATCACCCTATCACATTAGAGACCGCCCTTAGGCTCGTATCAGTTTGAACACATATCTTATATCAAATTATGATCATCATAAGCCTTGTATATATAATATACTGATGAATCTTTCGGCATTAAAAGTATCGAGGTTATTTTACTACATTGATTCTAATTAAGTTCCGATCATAGGTTATCCACAGGATCTGCATTCTCCTTCGACCAAGAATCCAGTGCCAGCCAGACTCAAATATATTGAGTGGATACTTTTCCTTTAAACTAACTTTTATTTGTTATTGTTGTTTCAGACTTACATTTTCACACTTTAGGTCGTTATAAGATTTTCTTAACAGTTATTTCATGTAAAGTTATATTTGAGAAAAGAACTATTTTCCAGGAAATGTTTTGTACAGTTTCGAGATTCAAAGCATGAGTTTTTAAGTTTTTCGGGGCATGATGGAAAAACTCACCCTAGTATATAACTTGAGACAGTTTGGAATTGACGGATAGAGACATGTGCACATGTAGAGGACTAGGGGAATGGCGATCATAACGCCCCTAGATCCTAGTTTCAGAGCCAGGATGGCGGCATAGGTACGTGTACCTGGACTCTAGTTCAGAGCTTAGGTGGTAGCATAGATCCGCACCCCTAATTCTAGTTTGTGGCTGGGGGGACGGCGATACGTAACGCCCTAAGACCACCAGTTTCAGAGACAGTAGTGGCATACTTTGGGGGATGGCGATACGTAACACCCCAAAGTCATGGATTTGCACTGCTGACTACAGTTAGGTGTATGGGGGGCCGGCGATACGTAATGCCCTCATACGTCAAGTTTTTCAGACATAGATAAAGATTTCAGACAGAGTTTCCAAATTTCAGATACAGTTTTCAAAAGAGCTTTTATAAAAGAAAGTTTTCTCGAAACAGAAGTTTTATAAGAGATTTTAAAAAGAAATTCAAAGTTTTTTTTTAAAAAAAAAACAGAAACCAGTTTTCTTAAAAAGTTATTTTATGAGTTTTCGGTTTTAGAACCAAATATTTTTATAATAGATTTTCGTATTTAGTCCAACACTTAGATCGAATAATGATCTAACCCCCACTTCAGTCTTTATGTTTTGGAGGATTCTCGGAGGACGAGCTCGGGAGGACGGATCCTGATGCAGTCACTAGGGATGGAGTCCATCAATATGAGTCAAAGATATAGTCAGAGTCCAGTTATGGTCAAGTGTGAGTCTTGTATAAGACATGGTCATGTGTAGCCAATGTAAAACGGTTATTATTGAATACAGTAATTAAATATTGAGTTTGTTTTCTTTGTTTTGAGTTGGGTTACGGTCCCACATAAATTACAGTCATATACAGAAACGTATATTAGTTTCCACTATGGTTAAATAGTCAGAGGCTTATAGGGGTTAATACTGCTATCTTCTGCCAGAAATATCTCCCATATCGAGGATGTTACAAAGATGGTATCAGAGCATGGTCTATGGAGTCAGTGACTGCAGTTGGTAGAGTGCTGGGGTCTTGTATACGCAGTATGTCTGGGATACCTGTGTATGAGGCATTACCTCTCCAGTATCTGATCCTCGAGTACGTCCTCAAAGCTCTATAGACAAGTTGGTAAGCCTTCTTAGATCATTTAAATAGTATCCCCCGTCAGAACAATTTCACTCTAGATACCAGATAAGAAATCTTCTTGAAGTTAACTGATCTAGTTCTAGAAGAATAAACAAGCTATGGAAACAGACAGTAGGATTTTAAGAAAAGTTAACATGGAAGTGAGAAAGGAAAATTATAAGAAAGTACAGAAGGGTGCATAAAAGTATAGGTAGCCAGAGATAAAGAATAGTAAGGAGATGAAATAAGACAAAGAAATTTTGAGGATATCTTCCCAGGAATATATAAGAGAACAGAAAGGCCCGAACAAGTAATAGAGTGCTTAGAAGTAAGATGCATTCCCTCCTCAGAACACTCTTTCAAGCCGAATCAGTAGTCTTCAAATACTTTCTATCGATAGTAAAAAACCATGAGTACCCATTCAGGAAAATATGAAGAAAATGAAAAGTTAGGAAGCGAAATAACATACATAAGATATATATCTAAGTAATTGAAAGTAAATAGAGATAGAGAAATAGAAACAGATAAGAAATGCTGAAATCTATAGTAATGAGACATGAAGTTAAGTATAAAAAATAATACCAGGACTAGCAGTAATGATGAGCGTAGTAAAACTAGACCAGAATAAAATCCGAGTAGATCTAAGAAAAGGTTATTTCCATCGAGCGAGATACCTTTCTTCCTCAGAAGAATTCCTCCGAGTTAATCCAATATTTTTATAAGCCATCTCGTGTAAGTAGCAAGTTCCCCCGAGTATCAACGACCATTATAAGACAGAGGAAGTAAGAAAGTCAAAGACGATCGTGGAACCTTTTAATGGATACAGAATGCCATAGAGAATGAGAGAGACTTTAGATCTTCCGAACTCAAACTTGTAGGCAAACAAGATGAGTAGCGACTAAAAAATAGTTAGTTCCCCCTAGCCAAGAGATCCAATAGATATGGCTTTGACCTACCAGATCTTCACTCCTTCGAGATACCAATTAAGAAATCTATCCTGATAGGGTCTATCTCATACCCATCATACATGATCAATAGACTCCATCAGGATATAAAGTACTAGAACAATGATGAAGAAGCTCCCTCGAGCCATAAAGAAAAGGACCAATAAGATCTAAGCAGTTCCTGTCAGCATGATTATAGGCAACCGTAGAAAACCCAACGGGAGTCCACTTCGAGAAATGAAAGGACCTTGAGAGGCAGACCACCTAGAAGAATGATCAAGGAAGTTTCGAGAATATAAAGAAGAAAACCTAGGGTAGCGCAAAGATTAAGGTAAGTCGGAGTGAGGCTTGTTAGACCTGTAGAAGTTCACAAAAGATCAGATGTCGTAGAACCCATAGATAAGCCGAGTCAGTAAGAGATCCGTAGAAGAATAAAGAATAGACTTATAAAGATGAAGATACTTAAGAAATGATAAGAGTACCAATATGGAAAATATAATAAAGTGATCAAATCAAGGATTATAGTAAGGAACATGAAGTTGATATCTAATAGACAAATATAGAAATGACCCACCATTAGTCTTAGAAGCAGAAAGTATAGTAAGGGAATAGAACATACAAATGGTATGAGAAACATGAGGATTAACAAGGAAATTCAGTGTATTTGGGCGCGAAGATGATTTAATGAGGAAATAATAGAGTAATGAATCGATGAAATATGTGGGACCCTAGAGCCTAGTAAAGGAAAGAACCAATTGTATGAGCATAGTGAACAACTTATAAAGAACTTCATGGTATTGGAAAGAAGGATTTTGGGAAAAGAATAATGTTTGGATCAAAGATTTAGTAGAGGATGCTCTTATTAGTCGAAGTAAACAGAGTTTTCAATGGAGTTAAGGAGTAAGGAGTAAGGAGTTAAGGAACTAAGAAAGGAAAAGAACTTTTGTGGCAGAATGAGTCCCCTAAGTAAGGTAGTAAAGAGAGTATAGTAGAGAAAGAATATAGTAATCGCAGGAAGTTAAACAACATGAATGATAGAGAGACAGTATGAGGAGTTATTATGAGGTATGCATCTAGAAGGATTTTTGGGATGATGAGTGATTGATTAATGTAAATGACCAGGAGCAAGGTTAGAAAAGACAAGCCAAATAAATTTTATCAATAATACCCAGTATAGGAAAAGACACTAGACAAGTGTACTCAAGAGTTATAGGTATAGAGAATATGTCACTGAATCATCGTAACAGAAGAGCCTCAATACTAGTTCCCACCCTCTCAACCCTTAATCGAAGGCAGTAACAAGATGGACTTGAAGCGTAAACCTGAGATATTTCAGAAGAAAGTATAAGTATAGTGATAGATGATTGAAACATACGACTCTTAAAAACAACAACAAATCAGAATAAAAAGAAAGGAAGAGATAGCCTAAGTAAGATATTTAGAGAGAAATTATTAGATAAGGTAATAAGAGAAGATGTATTAGTTAAGTATGCGATAAGAATGTATATGACAGCATTAAGAATAACCTAGGACATATGAGAACAAAATCCTTCGGGTAAGGGAACAGAGATATGACCCATAATAGATTTAGTTGTAGAACGAAGTAGAAGGGCAAATAAAAATGTGAGCTAATACAAGTATTAGAGGTGAAATTGTCAAGGCGCAACAACAAACATGAGAGGAAATACTAAGTAAGTATTGACAGAAGTGTAGTAGGATATAGAACTAAGAAATAAGTCTACCATAGTGTAAAAATCAACTGAAAGAAGATATTCTAGCATGCAATTGAGTATAGAAGATGAATGGATATAAAAGAATAAGTAAGGAAGATCAAGGAGTTGAGACCTTCATATGTAGTCCAAGAATGAACAAGTGAAGCTAATGAGAGTCAGAAAGGAAGTGTTAAGTTAGAACAGTACCAAAATAGGGTAGTAGTCAAGTGATAACCGATATTTCAAGAAACCAAGGTCTGAGGAAATGATAGGTGCATAAAGAAAGAAAATATTCCTCAAGTAAGAAGGCAGAAACATAGACCAAGAAAGTTCTTAGCAGATGGTAGAATGAAAAGAAGAATGAAAAGAGTACTAAGAAAAATTTAGGGAGTGGAACTGTTAAGGAGCAATGACGGTAGGAAAGAGTATTTAATAAGAAAAAGGTAATGGTAAACAATAACAAGGAAAATTTTTGATTGAATAATCATATAAGGTACCCAGCCCTAGCTTAAGATGACCAAACCACTACGGGTTTGGGATGGTTTAGCCGCAGGTATGGGTGGTTTGGTAGGTTCGTATCATTGTACGAAAATGAAGGAATATGTTAGTGCGAAGCTGTTATTGTCATAGAGATGAATTCTCGAACTACATAACAATGACAAGAACGTGAGTAACGATTTTTGTAAATAAGTACAAAAGGATATAAGCTTTAACGAGGATAGAGGTACCACTAAAAAGTTGTCCAGGAGTGACACTTTAAGTACAAGTGGTGTTAATAAACAATATTAGAAAGTTAGAAAACCCCAAGTCCCTTAAGAAGCAGAAATTTTGGAACTTAGAAAGAGAAACTTATAATTATTGAAGGTCATAATTGGAGTATAGAAAGTTGATAGCTAAGTAATGAGAAAGAATAATAAGAACAAGTTGGACAAGTGGAATTGAGAAATATCGAGTACAGATATGAAGATATTATAATCTTCGGTGAGAGTCAAGATACTAGTTACTAAGAATCTGATCAAGTTAAGAAATTGTAAAGCATCAGTAAAGGTCTACGAGAAGGAGATATTTTTTCAGATAAGATATATTGAGTACAACAAAAAGGTCAGAAAGAAATAGTCGAGGACACTCCGCAGAAAACTTACAAAATGAGAACTTAGAAGAAATAGAAAATAGGAAAAAAATCAAATAGCTAGTAAAGGTTGGAGAAAATGAGATAAGTATAACAGAATCTCTAGATATTCACGAAACTAGAAAAACCGCGAGTTAGACACCAGAAAGGATTCGAGGACGAATCCGATTTAAGGGGGGAGAATTTGTAAAGACCCGTAGTTTTTACTACTGTCTACAGTGATACTATGACGTACGGGATGAAGGCACGTAAAATAAATTATGTTGGGACTCAAATATGCTCATAGAAAGACTTTGGGAACAATCAGTAAATTTCTCGAAGTCCCGGGACGAGACTGTACTGTGCTTCCTTTGGACCACCAATAGTATTTGAGGCGTAACATTTTTATACGATATCTAATTCTTATGAATTTTATATCGTCAGAAGTCTAAGGTCGAGACCTACAACTTTCAAGTTAAATATTTTTCCAAATTCGGACCAGAAATAGGCCAAAAATACAAGTCAAAAATTCGGATGAAAAGTAATTTCGGACCTAAGTGATAAACTTTCCAAATTTCTCCATTTCTCTACACACTTCTACATTGTTCTTAATATCAATTAATTCCCACTATATAAATGGGCTATTATTCATCAATACCAAAAAATTAGAAGCAAAAATAGAAAAGAGAAGTAAGAATGTCGAGAGAGAGAAAGAGAAGGAAAGAGAATAAGAAGAAGAAATGAAAGAATAAAGAAGAGAAGAAGAAGAAGAAGAAGAAGAAGAGTAAAGAAGTAAGAAACAATGAATGGAAAGGCTTGGCAACCACGGATATTTGAGAAATCAAGAGGAAGAGGTGAGAAACCTAAAACCCAAAATTTTGCTTAAATAGTAAAGTTTGATGATTTGTTTGATTGTGTTATGTTGTGAACATGACATGATGATGATTGTATGATTTCTTTGATTTGAAATAATGGAAATGTTGATAAATCCCAATTTGTTAAGTTTGAGTATGATTTGATAAAGCGTATAATATGGATTAGAAATTGAGTTATTGATAAAATAGAGGATTGATGTATGTTAAATGGAGTGTAAGATGATGTATTGTATATTGGTTTGTAGTGTGGAAACATTGAAATGGAGTGAATTTGGATGAATTGAGCATTGGATGAAATTGGAAGAAGAAAATAGAACCCTAGAAGTTCAGTAAGCGTCGCGATTCATGAAGGATTGCGTGTCGCAACGCAAGAAGAAAATGACGATTGGAATTTAGGCGTTGCGCGTCGCAACGCACAGTCCTTCTTGCGTCGCGACGCGAGATAAAATTTTCCCAAAATCAGTTTTCAACCCCCAGTTCCACCCTAATGCGTTGGAGACCACCATTAGGGTCTCGTATCAGTTTGAACACATATCTAATATCAAATTATGATCATCATAAGCCTTGTGTATATAATATACAGATGAATCTTTAAGCATTAAAAGTATCGAGGTTATTTTACTACGTTGATTCTAATTAAGTTCCAATCATAGGTTATCCACAGGAATCACATTCTCCTTCGATCAATGATCCAGTGCCAGCCAGACTCAAACACAGTGAGTGGACACTTTTCCTTTAAACTGACTTTTATTTCGTTATTATTGTTTCAGACTTACATTTTCACGCTTTAGGGCATTAGAAGATTTTCTTTACAGTTACTTCATGCAAAATTATATTTGAGAAAAAATCTGTTTTCCAAGAAATATTTTGTACAGTTTCGAGATTCAAAGCATGAGTTTTTATATTTTTCGGGGCATGAGGAAAAAACTCACCCAGTATGTAACTTGAGACAACTTAGAATTGACGGACAGAGACATGTGCATACGTAGAGGACTAGGGGGATGACGATACGTAACGCCCCTATATCCTAGTTTCAACGACATGATGGCGACATAGGTTCGTGTACCTGGACTCTAGTTCAGAGCTTGGTGGTAGCATAGATCCACACCCCCAATTATAGTTTGTGGCTTGGGGGACGGTGATACGTAACGCCCCAAGACCACCAGTTTCAGAGACAGTAGTGGCATGTTTTGGGGGACGATGATACGTAAAGCCCCAAAGTCATGGATTTGCACTGCTGGCTACAGTTGGGTGTATGGGGGGCCGGCGATACGTAATGCCCTCATACGTCAAGTTTTTCAGACATATATAAAGATTTCAGACAGAGTTTCCAAATTTCAGATACAGTTTTCAAAAGAGCTTTTAGAAAAGAAAGTTTTCTCAAAACAGAAGTTTTATAAGAGATTTTAAAAAGACATTCAAAGTTTTTTTTTTTTTTTTTTAAAAAAAAACAGAAACCAGTTTTCTTTAAAAGTTATTTTATGAGTTTTCGGTTTTAGAACCAAATGCTTTTATAATAGATTTTCGTATTTAGTTCACTCACTTAGATCGAATAATGATCTAACCCCCACTCCAGTCTTTATGTTTTGGAGGATTCTCGGATGACGAGCTCGGGAGGACGGATCCTGATGCAGTCACTATGGATGGTGATAGGATTTTGTGGTGTTAAACTCTCATTAACTCCACAAAAGCTCAGAAATCTCTTCTGAAGTGTTTGGAATCTCTCCAAGTTAGGTGATTGTACTCAAAAAAACTGAAGTGTCTTATTTCTTGTTCAAACCAGCTTAAATAGCTGAAATGTAACTTACAAAGAGAAATAAAAGGAAACAAGAAATCAAAACAGAATTTCAAAACAACTTGAAATTCAAATTACAGCTTGAAATTCAAATAGATAAAATATATCATAACTTATTGAGGCCCAACTAACTAAAGCCCAACTCTTCAAACTTCTGCACGTGGCTCTGCACGTGTCTAGGGCTTTGACTGATTCATATCAGATGGAGTCCACCAGTATGAGTCAAAGACATAGTCAGGGTCCAGTTATGGTCAAGTGTGAGTCTTGTATAAGTCATGGTTGTGTGTAGCCAATGTAAAACAGTTATTATTGAATACATTAATTAAATATTGAGTTTGTTTTCTTTGTTTTTAGTTGGGCTACGCTCCCACATAAATTACAGTCATATACAGAAAAGTATATCAATTTCCATTATAGTTAAATAGTCAGAAGCTTATAGGGGTTAGTAATGCTATCCCCTGCCGGTAATATCTCACAGATCAGGGATGTTACAAGTAACAAAACA
Organism: Zanthoxylum bungeanum; assembly: GCA_019454045.1. Taxonomy (NCBI): domain Eukaryota; kingdom Viridiplantae; phylum Streptophyta; class Magnoliopsida; order Sapindales; family Rutaceae; genus Zanthoxylum; species Zanthoxylum bungeanum. The sequence continues at coordinate 2,130 of SKCR01045751.1, read as the reverse complement.
CAGCCATCATAGGCCAGTGCAATGACATCGAAGAAAAAGTATTCTGATTGGCTGAATCATGTATAGTTGAGGAGAATTACGATGACAATGATGATAATGTGACATAAGCTGACATCATAGGCAGTGGAATAGTAAATTTTTAAGCCTATATAAAGGGCTTGAAACCACATATTCAATGGATAGCAATTTTGGCATCACAGAACTTGTAAATAGAACTAAAAGCTTAAAAACTAGTAATATATAGAGAAATCTGGTCGGTTCCCGATCATTTGAGAGATTTATAACTGGCTAGCTTAAGACCCGAGGTGTTATACACTCTTTGTAATCTCACCACACCACGTGTAACTCGAGTCGATCTTGACCTTGACAGTAATATAATTCCTTCATTTTCTCGTGGACGTAGGTTTGAGCCATTCTCTGCCAAACCACGTAAATTCTTGTTTTTTGATTTATCTATCTGCTTGTAAAGTTTGCTTTGGTTCTCTACTAACCAAACAAATTCATTGTTGAGCCGCGTGTAGTTTGGATCGGTCTTGACCCCGAACAGTAATATAATACCCTCATTTTCTCGTGGACGTAGATTTGAGCCACTTTTTATCGAACCACGTAAATTTTTGTCTATGAGATTTATTTATCTGCTTGTTATGTTTGCTTTGATTTCCTACTAATCAAATAAATTCACTGTTGATGATAATTTGTTCGATGTATTGATTTCTCAAATTATATTTTGAAAAAGAGTCGTCCACCACAATTTTAATCATTTCGAGAAACAAAAAGAAATATTACATGGTCACTAAAAAAAAGAAGCAATATCAAATGTATAAGGTCGATCGGTCGGACTGATTGAATTAGGAATTGGTCATGAGTCCAATTTAATTAATCGATAAAATTTGGGTAATAAAAAATCGATCAAATCCAATCAAAATTGATCAATCAGATTAGTTCATTTTTTTTTTAATTTTTAAAATCAAAAATTAAATTTTAATACATATTTTTTTTATAAATTTTAATTAAAAAAATTATTTATGATGTAGGTTGGTTCTATCGATTTTTTCAGAACGGTTCAATCGGTCAAATCACTGACCTATTGATCCTTTTGAATTATTGGTTCTTACTATAAGTAGAATACTAATTTATCGATAGAAAATTTTTCATCAATATTTACAGATGTTTACAAAAAAAAAAAAAATGGTAAAAATACATCGATAAAATATAGAAAGATTTTTCAATGGTAATTCGCCAATAGATTATAGATGAATTCTGATGCTAAATGAAACGTCATAAATCAGCACCTCAATTTAGTGACGAATGAATTCTGACACCAAATGAGGTTCATAAATTGGATTCTCGATTTAGTGACAAAATTTTACTGGCAAAAAGTATCTGTCGCTAAATGTGACGTCATAAATTGGTCGAATATTTACGAAAATAATATATCGTTAAATTTAATGATGGAAAATCGAGGGATTAATTTCATAGGTATTTTATTTTATTATTTGAATTTTATTATCTATTATTATTATAAATTACTTATTAATTATATATTAATTAATAATAAAATGATAATAAGTTTTTTGAAATTAAATATATATTTTTTATTAGTTAACGAATATTTATACTAGCCTTGATGGTTTTAGCCTTTTAGGCTCCCAATTGTATGTGAGTGGGGCTGATGTGGGCCCCACGAAATATTTTCCAATTTTTTATGTTACCTATGGAATTTCCATCATAATTTCTATTGTTAAAATATCATCAAATTAGAGATAATTATTTACATATTTTTTGTCGCTAATTAATGATAAATTAAAAAATCGATAAAAATTAACCAACCGAATTTGGGATATTATCGATGCAAATTTTTTTCAATAATTTGATTTTTTTTTTTTTTTTTATAGTGAAATTCAGGAAAAATCCTAATATATACTATCTTACACTATGGAAAGCACAAGGCTTCAAAAAGAAAAAACAATTAATGGAATTATACGAAAGCGATACCAAGAGAACTCGTTAATGGACATGTTTGAAGTTGGGTGAAATTAAAAAAAAAAAAAAAACACATCCTAAACCCACCTATATGGGTTTTTTATTATAAATATTTTAATTTTTATTGTGAAACATTAGGTAGGAAGG
>SKCR01045750.1:0-51421 GCA_019454045.1 Zanthoxylum bungeanum | reverse complement strand
ATAAAAACTTAAGCTACATGTATCCTTTTGGGGTGAAAGGAATTAAAGTTCACGTAGTTCCATTATATTTTTTAGATAGTTAACTCCATTATAATTATTTACTCATCATTGTTATATGTTCTTGTTGTTGATCCTTCAGCTCTTATTCCACTTGCAGATACATTGTCGAACAAGTCTTCAAAATCATCAGGGTTATCTTCTTACTATCTTAGATCAGATCTGGTCCAATCATCAACACATGTTGTTGCTTCTAAGGTTCTTGGATGTAATGAAGACCGTCTCGCTTTCAAAAAATTACCTCCTAAGCTGAAGATTTGTTGAACCGCAATAGTGGAAAGAGATACTGCAAGCACTTCCTTAGCAATAATCGATAAAACATGATAGATATTTTGATGTCGGTTCTACTAGTCAAGCACTTGCAAAATTTTTACCTACAACACTTTCAGTAGGAAACTCGAAATTTATTGATAAGTAATTCTCTAATTTTGGGCTATCAGTCGTAGTTTTCTTCTGTTTTCTATTTCATTGTAGTAACCAACGATCACCTATGTTAAGTCTTGAATCCGGTACGGATTGGCTACTAGATTGAGCTACCAAGTGCAAGTTGTATCTAGTGACATAATCATTAAATAATTATATTAAATCATTTTTTACTCCATCTATTATTTTTCTAATATTAATTTCATCATCTATTCTTAAAAATTCATAGTCAATTTGTAAATCATGATTCAAACCTTCTAATTTAAATTTAGGATCAAAAACTATAACAATAAGATAAAATTATGGAATGTCTTTAAAATGAGTCAAGTATTTTCTCTTCCTTACAATAATGGCACCAAATAAAATAATATCTTTAACATTTGAACTTTCAACATGCTCATGTAGAGTTCCAATAATATTTAAACATTCAACAAGAAATAAATTTATTGGTGGATAATAAATATAACTAAAAATATTTATTACATCATTAAAAACTTTTGAATAATTTAAAATTCTTTCAAAAATATCTCATTGACTACATAATACATCTTTGTAAGCAAAAAGCTTGAGTTAAAAGAAAATAAGTTGAATTCCAACGAGTTGGAATATCTCGTGGAAATTTTATTGGTTTAACACCATTTAATTTGCAAAACTTAGTTCATTCTCTCATAACATTAGAACATGATCAAATACAATTAAGTAAAACCTTAATAAGATTAATGTTATTTCTAATTCAGTTAAACCATCTTGAACACATAAAATAAGGATATGACATGTGCAACGAACATGAAAAAATCTGCCCCCCCAAATTTGGTTGGCATATTTCTTTTAATTCTCTAATTGATGCAGTATTTGCAAATACATTATCAAAACCAATTGTTAAAATTTTACCTAATAAATCATATTCATCAAAAATTACTCTAATCATTCTATTAATATTATGTGCAATATGTAACTCATCAAAAACTTTAAATGTAATAAGTCATTTTTGGCTTTTTGCATGTTCCATGATGCATCAATCCAATGACAAGTCACACTCATGTATGTGTATGTTTGTCAATGGTCACTCCAAATATCAGAACAAATAAAAAGACGATCTTTAATATCTTTAAACAATTCATTTAAATCATTTTTATCATCTTTATATAATTTAAAATTTTACCATTTTTTGTATTTCTAGGTATTTTACAGGCATCGAGATTTAAAGCACTTCGACAGTAATTAGTAAAAGTAATTTTTCACTAAAGCTTGAAAAAAAAATGCGTCATGCAAGTAAATTTAGTAAATTATTCTGTATTTTTAACATCAGAATATTTAAATAAATCTAAAGAACTTGTACCTCTACTAGAGGAAGCATACTTGCCCATTTGAGTTTGTATTGTATCAAGTCCGATTTCAGCGACATGATGTCTATCCAAGTGCTTGTTCATATTGATATAACCACCAGTAAATTTGTAAGATACACCAAAATAGTTGCATATTGCTATTGGACCTTTATTTTCGGTCTCAACTATATGAAAATGAATTTTAAAAATATCGGAAGATCGAGACTTAACTTCTCTTTTTTATGTATCGACATTTTGGCCACTCTCTTGAGTTGAGACATTGGACATAACGTTCTCAGATGAGTTTGCTATTTTTGTTAATATTAAAGAATTGCTAAATTAAATCAATTGGAGAATTAAAAATGAGAGAAATAAGAAAATTGAGAATGAGAGAATTGTTGGTGTGTAGACAAATGAATTATGGCCCATATATATAGATTATTTGGTTAATTTAGTGGTGCATAAATTGTCCCTAAAAATAGCCGTTTTATTACTATTATTGAGGGTAATTTAGTCATTTTATAATTATATATTAAAAAAATAAAATAAAATATTTGGCAGAGAGCCAAACGGCTCATTGCCAAAAACCAACGGCTACTAGTTGTTGGCAAGACAATAGTTCCAATCGAAATAATAATGGTTCTGGTTGGAACCGTGGGACCTTATTATTCAAGGGAACAGTAAGGTTCCGGGCTGGTTCTTTAAAACTGGAAGGTTTCAACATTTTCGGTTAGGACCGTTGGAACCTTCCGGTTCTTTCTGGTTCGACTAAGGTGGAACCCTAGTCAAACTTGAAGGAACCGATTCTGAGTCAGTTCCAGGAACCGGGAGGAAGGTTCTTTTCGGTTCTTAACCAGAACCGTGGCCGAGACTACTACAGGTATATGTTTATCTTGTATGAAAATCTATTCAAAAAATTAGATCATGCACTATTATTCTCACGACTAACCGAAATTTCCTATGTCGAGTTCCTAAAAATTTACCACGACTATTCTATTATTAGCCAAATAATAAAATATACATTCAAATACAGAGAATAATAAATAATTCAATAAAAATCTTAATATAATAAAATATACAAATCAATTCATTAAACATTTGATTGGTTCCATTACAACCATATATTAACGATTTAGTTACTCATAATATTCAATAAACACATGTTAATAATTATTACAAAACAAAAACGCATAGAGAATAAGCTAGAGAATGAAGGGAAGAAAGAACTATCGTTTGCAGTCTTCGGCTTTTAATTTCCAACACTGGTTGATGCACTCGTTCTTATCTTGCTTTAGGTGTTCCTCTAATGCTTTTAGACTCCAAAAGTATAGTTTGAGTCCTCCCTTTATGTCTTGGACGAGCTTATGCTTATATAGGAGGTCATGAGAGCTTTCCTTTTTAAGAAACTAGAGTTCTTCACACAATAGAAAATGCGTATGTGTCGTGACGCGCAAGTCTCGGCGTTGCAATGCTGGTTTGCTTTCAATCGGGCATCGCGATGCTCATAGACCGACATCGCAACGCGTAATAAATTTTAGGTTATTCCTCAAAATCACACTATAGAGCGTCGTGATGCCCATGTCTGAGTCAAGACGCCTATGTTTTCTCCGAATTTACTGATTCATCGCTCGTTGAGTCCAATTGAGTTGTATTATGATTTAGACCAATACCCAAAACACATCAAAACGTTCATACAACTCGAAAATACATAAAATATAAGATAAAATGACAGTTAATATAGACATATTAACCGTTTATATTATGTTAGTATTCTCTGATTACCGAAATTTCATCATTTTTTTCCAAAATAATTAATTCAATTTTTAAAATAATTATTTTGAATATAGAAGATAAAATTTCGATCCGTTTGGGGGATAAGGATGGCAAAAAAGTCCGGATTCTGACCGGACCCGAGCCCGAGCTAAGTCTAGCCTAGGCGGGCTGGACTTATCAAAGCCTGGGCCCGACCTGGCCCGGCCCATTGCCACTCATAGGGGGAGGGGTGTGGAATTGCACTGATTTTTATTCAATTTGTTTAAACTAGTACCATTATAATAATAAAAAATTATGGTTCTATTGATAGAATATATTCAAATTATTTGATTTTAATAATTGGGGTCAACTCTTTAAGATTGTTGATGGTTTAGTATCATTAAACAGAAAATAAACATGCAATAAACAATCAAATCCAGAACTTAAAAGGAGATCTATACTAACATGCATAAACCCTAAAGTTTTGAGAACAAGAAAAACCTTGTAAATGACGAATACAGTGGTTCAGGGCGAGAAATATCTTTGTCCTTAAGAACTTATCAGCCTCGTCTCGGTGCTCTACGGATTTTATGGCTAATGTTCTCTCAGGATAACCCGGATTCCTCTTGTTCAAGGGGCACTCCTTAACAAGATCTCGAACTTGGAAATAGAGGGACTCTCTCTTGACTCAAACAACAATATGAGACTCTAGAATTTGGATGAAATTCAGATTCATTTTCTCTTTTGAGAATGAACATAGAGGCCTCCTTATAAAGGCATGGAATGGTGCCTTAGGGGCATCCTTTAGGTTGGGGTGCAACCCTCCAAAGGGTCGTACCCCTCTCATGCATCCCTTGGAGCCTAGAATCATATTATACACAATTGGAGGACATGTCATATAGGGTACCATCCAAGGGACATGTCTATCATCCATCCAAACAATAATATTTGAAGATTTGAAGAATTTATAACAATCCCCCACAATTCTTCAAATATTCATGCAGACACTTGAGAGAGTTTCCGTGAACTAAAGCTGCATCGAAATAGGTAGATTTCGCCTTGAACCTTTCCTAGTGAATGACAATCGGATTTACTTGGCAAACCAGTGACTCATAGTCTTGAATTGTTCTACCGTTGGTGTAAACCAAGACAATTGCCAACACACAGCTTTACTTCGACCATTTCCTATTCTACGATTGTGTTCATTTCGGCTCTGAACAGCGATCCCGGATTCATCAAGCACTTTAGGGAAATCAGCCTGTAAAATCCCATGGAAGCGGCCTCACTTCTTACTTGAAATAAGAAGTGCCGTATGGTATTATGTCTCCGACGTATTTGTCGAGACTTACCATTATATATTGTATTTTGGGCTCTCCCAATATCCGATTGGCTATCACAATGTATGCTTATCGTTGGCACCGATTTGGGCCAACTAGGAATATCCTCCAGGAAATTTCGAAGTCATTCCTCTTCTTCTGATGTTTTGTCTAATGCTATGAACTCTGATTCCATAGTAGATCGGGCAATACAAGTTTGCCTCGAGGATTTCCATGACACAGCTGCATTACCAAGTGTGAAAATAAATCCACTCGTAGATTTGGAATCCATTGTATCAGATATCCATTTAGCATTGTTGTATCCCTCTAGAACAACATGATATCTCTCATAATGTAGCCCATATTTTGAAGTTTCTCTCATATACCTCAAAATTCTTACTATGGATTTCCAGTGGTTATGTCCTGGATTGCTCGTATATCTGCTAAGCATGTTCACAGCTTGAGCGATATCAGGTCGTGTGCAATTCGTGAGATACATCAGACTTCTGATGATCCTCTAATACTCTAATTGTGATACACTTGAGCCAGTATTCTTTGATAGATGAAGAGTTAGGTTAGCTACTCCCAAATCTTTCATATCAAATTTGCTAGATAACACTTTCTTGGTAGACTGAATCATTTCATGATTACTACCAATTATCAGCATATCGTCTACGTAAAGACACACAATGACATATCTTTTTTTAGTTGATTTAGTGTACACACTTATCACATTCATTGGTTTTAAACTCACTTGACAGCATCTCATTGTCAAATTTCTCATGCCATTGTACAGGTGCTTGTTTTAATCCGTACAAGGATTTTACAAGTTTGCACACCTTCTGTTCTTATCTAGGAACATTAAACCCTTCTGGTTGTTCCATGTAAATCTCTCCATCCAATTCACCATTCAAGAATGTCGTCTTTACATCCATTTGATGTATTTCAATACCAAATATAGCTACTACGGCTATGAGCATTCTTATCGATGTGATACGAGTCACTGGTGAATAGGTGTCAAAGTAATCAATGCCTTCTTTTTGTCTATAACCTTTTATGACAAGCCTTATCTTGTACTTATATATTGATCCATCTGGTTTCATCTTCCGTTTGAATATCCATTTGTAGCCTAGTGGCTTACAACCTGGAGGAAGATCAACCAACTCCCAAGTATGGTTTTGAAGGATTGAATCAATCTCACTGTTGATAGCCTCTTTCTACAAAGGTGCCTTTGTCGAAGACATTGCTTCCTTATAGCTTTGAGGCTCATTTTCTAACAAGTATGTCAGGAAATCGGGTCCAAATGACTTAGACGTTCTAGCTCTTTTGCTACGTCTAGGTTCATTTACCTCAATATTTTCATGTTGATCTGACTCTTGGTCAACCTGATCACTGTCCTTGACAGTATCAATAGTTCTTTTGAGAGACTCTCTTCTTTGACTTTCCTTACAAGGAAATGTCTCTTCAAAAAAATATCGCATTCCTTGACTCAATTATCGTATTCGGATTGATGTCAGGAATCTCATACTTGTGTACCAAGAATCGATAGGCACTACTGTTGCGAGCATATCCGATGATTATACAATCAACAATTTTGGGTCATGTTCTAACCTTCTTAGGTTTAGAAACCATTACTTTGGCCAGACACCCCCACATTTTCATATATTTATAGGAAGGTGCATAACATTTCCAAAACTCATATGGTGTCTTGTCCAATCGTCTGTGAGGTAGCTTGTTGATGAGCGGAAAATATATTAATATTTACCGCCCCTTTTACTTAAATTTTGTTTAGTTTCTCGGGTTTGATGAACGTTTTGATGTGTTTTAGTTTATTTTGCAGATAAAATAAAATTGGGACACAATGAAATCATTTAGGACGAAATATGAGTCAAATAAGGGCAAAAATTGGACTTGACATATTAATTTTGGAGAATGGAAACTTGAAAGGGCGTTTTAACGAAGTGCAGTTTTGGAAATTCCAATTTTGTGCATCTATCGTATTTTAGGAATAACTCTATACTCTGATATCGGATTGAGCTGATTCAAGTTCCAGATTAAATAAGACTCAAAGATCTACAACTTTGAAAAACAAAATAATGTCAAATTCGGAAGATTTCATGCCCGAAATTGATAAACCATCCAGATGTGTGTTGTGTGTAATTATTAAAGTCATTTTCAATCATTTTCAAAGCAAAAAATAAATTAATAAATAAATAATAAAAATTATCAAAACACCACCAAACATGATAAGAAATTAGTGGATCAATTAATAATGAATTTGGTGGAGCAATTAGTGGATCAATTAGTGGAACAATTAATAATGGATTTGGTGGATGATTTGATGGAGGCAAAATTTTGCCTATAAATACCAAGCCATTTCATTTGTAAATTCATACTTTCTTCTAAGGAATTCCTTAAGAATACTAAGAAGATTGTATCTTATTTGTTTATTTGCAGCTTTCAGTAATTAATTTCCGCTTTCGCACTTTCTTTTCTTTACTTTACAGTTTTTACTTTCCGCAATTTACTTTTACGCATAATAATTTTCTTTCTTTAATTTTCAATTTTTACTTTTCAGTAATGAGGAGGTAACTCCCATTTGCTGGGGTAAAAGGTAAAACTTTTATTACTAATATTTAGATTAATCTCCCTTAATTATAATATAAACTAGTTAAAACCTGACTTAACGAGGATACCGCCATATTGGTCGGTTGGTAATTATTTAAATTGGTTTTAACCTGACTAAACTGGATACCGCCTGATTGGTCGGTTGGTAATTAATTATTAATTTGACTTAATCTGGATACCGCATATATGGCTGGTTGGTAATTATCATGCAAAGTTAATATATTATATTAAGGGAGATATCTAAAATAGAAGTAATAAAAGTGGATCATTTTACCTCAGCATTTTCTTTTATTGTACTTTTACTTTATCTACTTTTCAGCAATTTACTTTCAACATTTACTTTTCAGCAATTTACTTTTCAGCATTTACTTTTTAGTAATTTACTTTCAACATTTACTTTTCAGCATTTAATTTTCAGTATTTAATTTCAGCATTTACTTTCCGTCATTTACTTTTCAGTAATTTACTTTTCAGCATTTACTTTATGTCCTTTATTTTATTTAAGTTTTTACTACCCGTAAATATGTGTCGTAACTAAGCCAGTTATCTGGGGTTGTGATGAAATCCAATATCACCGGTTTATAAGGGTTTATTTTATAGTTTGGGTAATTTAAAGGTTTACTTATTAAGTCTTAAACTTAATGCGTCTTGTTAATTGGCCATTAATAAGATTGATCTGGTAAATCTAAAATAAACTTGACAAATGAATTTTAGGTTTCAGCCTTAGACTTAATAGCTCACGATCTCCTTAAGGATATATAACCCTTTAATAGATTTCCTTACAGGATAGACATATACCTGTCGGGCGGGGGTAGCCATAATTGGAACTTAAACTTAATGAATCCAGGTAATTTGGTTGACATAGACATATGTTTCAATTGGGTTATATTGGGTATTTGCATCTGACCATCGACATAGGCTTTCGCATAATTTAGTGTTCCAGGTTAGTAAACTGATTTATTACACAAACATGAAATAACTGCTTCATCTTTTAAAAGATATTAGAAAGATTCACAACCCTAGATAGTTTCCTAATATTGAATTTTCTTAAACCTACTTTCGTGCAATTTTATTTACTTGTTTTTAAATTTAAAATCATCACCATTTCAAATCAATCAATCAACCTATTAGATACTAGTAATCATTTGACCTCATAAAATTAATAGATTAGGTATTAAGTCATCGTGGGATCGATACTTTTTATACTACTTGAACGATACATGCACTTGCGTTATACGCGTGTGATTATGCACCGGTCACTTGTTCAGAACGCAGTTGGTGGAAAGCAAGGCTTCCCCCCACAAGTTCTGGGGTAAACCAGAGCTTGTCAACATGGCGTTTATCATTTCAGCAATCCTGTTTTGTTGAGGCGAATAAGGAGCAGTAGTTTCGTGAATAATTCCATGATTGGAACAATATTCACCAAATGGTGACACATATTTACCACATCTATCACTCATGATTCTTTTGATTTTCTTGCCAAGTTAATTTCAACTTCGTTCTTATAGTGTATAAAGCTTTCAATAGTTTCATCTTTGCTCCTCAGCAAATACACATAACAGAATCTTGTGCTATCATTGATAAAAATGACAAAGTACTTTTTACCGCCTCTTGTTTGCATAATATTCATATCACACACATCGGTGTGTACAAGTTTCAATGGTTCAGAACTTCATTCGATGAAATGATGCTCTATGTATTTTTGTTTCAACACATGCCTCACACTTATGTTGGCTATCAATTGCAAATTTAGGTATAAGGTCCATGTTAATTAATTTACACATCGTATCATAATTAACATATCCTAGCCACTCATGCCATACATTTTGTGACTCAATAATATAAGCAGACGTTGTAGCTTTATTATTACTAGCACTGTGTCGATTGACAGTCATTACATTGAATTTGAAAAGGCCCTCAGTGAGGTATCTTTTTCCTACATAGACATCATTTTTGGTCAATATAAACTTGTCAGAAACAAATACAAGCTTAAAGCCATTCTTTCTAAGGAGAGAACCCGAGACCAAGTTCTTCTGAATATCTGAAACATGCAAAACATTCTTCAATGTAAGTTCCATTCCGGATGTCATCTTCAGACCCATTGTGCCTTGTCCAACCACTCTAGAGGTAGACGAGTTTCCCATAGTCAGATGATTGCCACCATCGACCTTCTGATACGAGGAAAACATCTTGCTATAACACAGATATGACGAGTAGCCCCAGTGTCTACCCACTATTCTCTCGGATTCCCAACCAAGTTGGCTTCAGTTACCACTGCTGAGAGGTTCATCTCTGAGATCTCATCAGTTAACTGCTCATCTTCAGCGATATGGGCCTCATTTTTCTTTTTCTTGCCCTTGTCCTGAGACTTCTTGTTTCTACAATCCTTTGCAATATGACCGTTTTTTCCACAGTTGAAGCACTTCCTCTTGAACTTCTTGTTTGCTTGGGAAGAATCAGCTCCACTATTTTTTCTCTTTTTGCTACATTTTCCATCCTCGACGATGTTGACCTTAGACTTCATAGTCTTGTAGCTGGCCTTTTCGGACTTTCTGTTGTCCTCTTCGATCCTCAATCGAACTCCAAGGTCTTCAAGGCTCATCTGCTTCTTTTTGTGTTTCAGATAGCTCCTGAAGTCCTTCCATGATGAAGGCAACTTTTCAATGATAGTGGCAACTTGAAACGTCTCACAGAGTTTCATATCTTCATTCAATATTTCATGAATGATCAATTGCAGTCCACCCAACTGAGATATTACAATTCTTGAATCTACCATCTTGTAGTTCAGGAACCTACCCATGACAAATTTCTTTTGTCCGGCATCCTCGGTTTTATATTTCTTGTCGAGAGATTCCCAGAGAATTTTCGCATAAACCATGTCTTGGTACACATTGTACATGGTATTGTCAAGTCCACCCAAAAGGTACTTCTTGCACAAGAAGTTGTCAGACGACCATGTCTCTTCTCGCAGTTGCTTGGCTGTAGCCGATTCACCCTCCACAGGATCTAGAGGATCTTTGAGGTACTTAGCCAACTGGAGAGTTGTTAGGTAGAACAACATTTTGCTCTGCCATTGTTTAAAGTCTGCCCCCACCAAATTTTTCTGGTTTTTCTCCATGAGAGACCGGTACTGTAATGTTTCCGCTAGCCATGTGTAACTAGAAAATCTACAGGGGTCAATAAGTCTACAAAAGACAATTGCACAATGATCAACAAATGATCTTGTTCAAGTGATATACCAAGTATCCACTCGTTGTTCTATTGGACAATAGTACCAATAAACACAAGTCCTTGAATTTCCGACTAAGGTTTCTTATGATAAGTAAATAAATGAATATTCCCAGAGGACGAGGGGGGGTCCGGAGTAACCACTTAGGCTCTTATCGCCTTTTTGACAGAATATCCTTTAAATACTTCCTCAATAGAATCTCTTAGCAATTCAATACTCAGTATTTCACTTTTAATGTTACAATACAATATTCGATATGTGTAGATATATGTGTATGTGTCAATCAAGATTGGATGGAATTACTTGTGTATGATTACACTTTAAATTCTCACCCAAGTATGCAACACACAATTAATTTTCAACTTTATCACTATGTGTATGCTTGTGATAATTGAACACCCTAATAATAACTTAAATCTATACTACCAAGATTATTGTGATTCAGTATATGATTTACTAAGTTAATATTATGATTACTTAAATTAATCTAAGTCTATTCAGTTTATAAACAATTACATGACTAATTCGTTAGTGTCGCGTTCGTATCTACATTCGAACGAGACTATCCAGTGTGTGCACATTCGTGTTGCGTTCGAGAACGCGTTCGAATGAAGTGTTCCAGAGAGTTCAAGTTTGTGGAGCGTTCGAGAACGCGTTCGAACAGAATATTCCAGAGAGTTTACGTTCGTGTTGCGTTTAGGACGTGTTCGAACGTTTAAGTCAGAGGGTTTGCGTCCGATTTGTGTTTGAAGACGCGTTCGAACGTTCTTAGGCAGAAAACTTGCGTTCAAGTTGCGTTTGAAGACGCGTTCGAACGTTCTTACGAAATTTCAGATTTTTGCCTTTGCGTTCGAACGCCTTGTGTATTTTTCATGCACATACTTTATTTTCCAAAAAAAAAAATTTATCTTAGCATGCGAATTAACATTTATGAAAACCATTAAAAGACTATAGAATAATTAAAAGCACAATAATGAATTGTTCATCATGAGAATTAAGGGTGGGCATGATTCGAAATAATTATACAAAAATTTATAATTATAATTGTTTGGTTTTTTAAAAAATTAATTGTTTGGGTTTTTTCTTTAAAAAATTATAATTATCTTTAATTATCATTTCGGTTCGTTCTAATTTGGGTTTTTCAATTTTCTAACAATAATAATAAAAAATTAACAAATTAGTAATATTCACTTAATATGATATTTATTTTCAAAAAATTACATTATAGCTCTTCTTATCATCATAATTTCACCAATAAAAGTCTTTCATGAGATACCATCATCATTTAAATTATTTAAAATGTAGGAAAATAAAAAATAATTATAACAAAATAAAAAATACAAATATTCCATGAAATTTATCATCACTAAATACTAAATAAATTACATAATGTAACAAATATAATATATAAAATAATCACATACATGATTATACTTAAAAAATTATTAATTATTCAGTTAATACGGTCGGGTGTAATTTTTTAGTTATAAATTTATTTTAATTCGATTCGCTTCAATTTTTTAATTAAAAATCAAACAATTATTTTTAAAATTAAAAAATTATCATTCAATTTTAGTTATTTTTTTACTCACCCCTAATCAGAATGATAAGTTGAGCTGTTGACATCCCTAAATCCAAAACCATATATATGTTTTCTTTCAATTTTCTAAAGACAAAATTATATGATGAGCCAATGATAACTTGTGTCAACTTTAGCAAAATCTAATAAAGTAAAATATGCATGATAAAACCAAATACATAATACATAAAATATTTAGAAGAAAGCACATCATTCTTGAAAATAAACCATATATATGCTTACAACAACACAGTCTGCAGTTAGTAATGTTGATAGGGCACATGCATAATGTTACTATTCATCTTCATCATCATCATCATCATCATCACGTTCTCTCCGATGCATGGTGTTCCCGTCAGAAGCAAGCTCGGCTTCAATGGACTTGGAAGGCAACCTTTCGTATGCTCTTGATCTAGACGGAAGAAGCTTACACCGTCCAAAAGTAAGAATCTGGCTGAGTTTCTCATAGTCCCACTTCTGCTGAATGTAGACTGCTGCTGCAAGGAAAACTGCAGTCACAGGTATGGCAATATCTCCCAATTTGGAGTAAAAATCCAGGTTTGGGTTTGCAAACTCGTATCCATCCGCAAAGTAAGGATTTGGAACAGGAGATCGAGTGTAATCGTATACATGAGGGAGAAGTCTGACCACTGTGATCCCGATAAAATAGAGCTTCCTCAGCGGCTTGCAATCTATTTGCCAGATAAAGTTACTAATAACTTGAGGGAGCAAGAAAAAATCTTGAACAAGACCGACATACTCCTCTAGTTCAGTTTCCCATACACTTCTACTTGTCGGATCTACATAATCTGTTTGAAGTGGCCTTTTGCTTGTGTTTGCAGAATGAAAGATCAGGACAAGTATGTAGCCCATCACGTGTATTGTAGAGGTAGTAAGAAGCACCCGCTTGTCGCTTGGGACACGGTGAGGTTCATTGGGGCTCCGAGAAAGCAATCTGACACGTGATTTCCAAACCTTCTGCATGAGCCTTAGGGTTAGTAGAAATGATACCATTACTAGGAGCTTTACCGTGTAATCAATCACTTGGAACCACTGATTTTTCTGAAGGTTGTACGATGTATTCTCATAAGATTCAGAATCATTTTTCTTGAAGAGAGCTTCAGCCCCTGTGATCAAGGGAAGACTATAACCAAGAGCTTGGACACCTAGCATGACAAGAGACATGAAAGGAACAGAATCCAAATTATGCTTGATGTAAAACAACTGGCTCAAAATGCAAACGATTGCAAATGAGAGTGTCACAATCCGAAGAATCCCCTCAACACCCCTGCGAGAGAGGATGTCTTCCCTCTGCTTCCTGTACATTACAGGAAGTGTTTGGAGTTTAATAGTCTTAAAAAGGAGGGGATCATCATCATTCCTTTGGCTGGCGATTGAAACCTTAGCAGTTGGATTGACCAACCACCTAGATGTTGTGGGGGGGTATGAGACTACCACTTCAATAAAACAGTCCAACCCAGCTTCAAGATCCATGCTGTCAAATAAGATCTTCCACGAGGCTCTGACGTCCCTGCAACCAACTAGATACATCTTTCCGACATGTGGATCATAAAGACCCTCCAGAAAGAGAACTGAGAAATTGCTATAATATTTTCCAGAAAGTGAAAGTTGAGCTGATACATTCAGAAGGAGCTGCTTTTCAGTATATTCAGATTTAGTATGGTAAGGAGCCTCTTCCTTGGTGGAAAAATTTTTTGAAGACCAGTAGCGCCCAAACAACGGGCCAAGTGATATAATCTCCATCTGAATATCAGTTTTTGGCAGGCGGGGTTTAGGTAATGGATCTGGAATTGCAGAGATGTGAAGGGACAGATCCTCTGAAAGAAGAGAAAGGCTAGATAAAAAGCCCTCCGCATCTTCCAGTCTAGGGAATTGAAGCAAGGATTTCTTGATGATGGTTCCAAAGCTGAAGGGCTCATTTTTTTCTAAGACAATACCAGCTACGCCAATTTTAGAGTAACTATAATGGGGATTGGAGGTTCTAAAATAATTCCACAACTCGGTAGGCTGTACATACTTTTCAAATGACAAAGGGAAATATGACAAACTATGGTTATTGATGCTGGAAAAACTCCCAAAGATTATGCTTCGTTGCTTAATGGAAAAGGAAGTAGGAATGTACATACAGATCCGTGAGTCACAACTACTCCCTTCAGCATTAACAAGCCCAACACAACCAACCATGCAGAGTTGCCCACTGGAAGACTTCCAGATTCCCTCAGCAGCAACAGTCAATGTGCTCACCCCAGATCTCAGTGGAGTAGTATACTGCTTTGCTGATGGAGGGGCAGCCCGAAATACTGCCGCAACCTTTGCTGAGCTGGAATTTCTGCTTCCATATGTTTGCTCACACTTAACATTTTGCATGAAAATTTTAACATCTTTAAAGCTCCCATCCGTCATTTGAATCTCTTTTTCAAAACCAAATGGACCCAACTTACTGCAGAAGTTGTCTGTGCCATTGCATTTCCAGTTTGGCACAACAGTGAAAGCCACCTCATTCGTAACTTGCTCGAGAACTTCACAAAATCCAACTCCTTTATATATATCAATGCCACCTTTAATGAAGCTATCTTGGTAGGGATATGGATCACATGCCTTTGAAACAATCTTGTCAGCGCCAAATTCATACCGTGCTAACCTGCCACGTTGGGACAAAATGTGAACTTTGTCAAAGTACTTAGGATTTGACTTTGGGTTTAAACTCCTCATCTCCCCTTTTATCACCATATTTGTCAGCGTGAAGGTCATTGGAAAATGAAGCACAAGAAGAATTTGATCATCTTGCAAAAGAGGTGGCTGGTAATAACTCGAGCCAGAGCCCTTCATCCATTCCCATGGATTATTGGAATCAGACTCCCGAGATGGTAACATTGCAGTCCCCAACAAGCACAACACAAATTCACCACCATTCTTCTTAGATTCAGTATATATCCCTTGAAACGACATCGTAAGTTGAGTATGATTAGGCCACATCTGAAATTGAGGGCTTCCCCCATAGGATCTCTCCGCAAACGAATCATCTAGTGTTATGCCCAGAAACAAGTCCCCATTAACACTTACATACTTCTTCGCTTGATGGTCACCATCAACGTCCGTAACCCAGAAAGAAGCTACTTTCACAGGGATTTGAGACGAGTTCTTTGGGATATCACCATCATCAAATGGCATAATTGGGGCAACACCCTTCTCTTGCTCCCAATCACCAAACCTTAGATTGAGCTCATCTCTGATCCTATAAATCCTATTACCTTCAACTCTCAATTCAGTAGCAGAAGATAAAACAGAACCACATTGTTTCTTCACTTCATCAATCCTATCATAGCTGTAGGCTTCCTTAGATTCATAACTTGCAATCGCAGGCACCTCAACTAGAGGATATGATTCTTGTAACCCATAAACAAATGATCCATACCCCGTACAAACAATAATAACCAAAAGTACAATCTTCATAATTCCAAAATCTCAACTCGCAATCACTCTTCCAATTACTCCTTGACACAAGTTATCAAACAAAAGTTGCAATTTTGATCCACACCCACAAAACTTTATCATGCAAATCATCCAAAGAAGACAATTAACCAAGAAACAAATAAATGCGTATAGTGGCAATAAGGGTTAAAACAAAAGCTCATAGGTAGGTGGGTATAGTGCAGAATTTGTTAATTTAATTGATTTACGACTAACCTGAAATGGGTATCGGTATTGCAACTTCTTGCAAAGATTTCAGTGAAGATTAATTTACAGGTGAGCTTGACCCAAAAGGAAGATTTGGATCTTCAGTTGAGGAGGAGAGAGAGAGAAGTGAAGTTGAAGTTTATGAAAGGAAAGTAAGGTTGGTGTCAGAGTATTAGTTTAGTAATTATTACTGGACAACTTAATTTGTTTTCTTTTTTCTATTTGAAGTTGGAGAGCTTTTATTCCATACGTCTCTACAAAGGCGCGTGTGTTTCATGCGGCACCCTTTGTGTCTGTGGAACACTAAAGGTTGGTTTGTGGAAGAAGCTTTCGGAATCGGAAAATTATTATTTCGGGATTAATATTTGTTTACAACTTCATCATGATTCATGGGAACTTTATTTCAATATATATTGGAGTTGAAATCTAGTTTTAATATTGATTAATTAGAATTCATCTAAAGATTAAAAATATGTGTGTTTACTTAATGGATTGTGGAATGAAAATGAATGAATGAGAATCAAATAAGTATTTACTTGTTAAAAATTAAAATGACAATGAAAATAAAAATATGAGTCCCATCTAAAATAGGAAATGACCCCATGAGAATGAGATCTTCATTCCCTGAATTAATATTTTTACACTTGAAAAAATAAAAAAATAAAATAAATTCATTTTTTAATCCTTTATTAGTATTTCCCTTTTTGAATGTCAATAACTTATCGTTCTCAATGGGTGTGGCTTGGTGGTGTAAGGTTCAGGATCTCACCTTAATATCTTGAGTTCGAATCCAGAGAGTGTGTTTCTTGTAAGAACCTAGAACAACCAAATCCTGCAACTTATCAATCCCTACGCCGCCATCATCATCCATATCCTGCCATTTACAACTTTATTGTCCACTCACAAAATAAGTTCTTAATTTTTTACTTTTTTAATTTGATTTTTTAGAAGTCATTCACTGTTTTTTTTTTGAAAGAAAATTAATATGCATTACTTGTATATGTCGAGAATCTTGAACACATAATATTTATAACCATAAAAACTGCTAAGCACTTTGTTCATTCAATGTTAGTTTTATAATATATCATTTTGAATTTATTTTTTCATGATTTCTGGATTCTTTATATTCATTTTTATTGTCTAAACATGAAATTTTATTATGTTGAGATATAGGAATGGTTCGATTGTTAACAATAAAAAGGAAAGTCTTGGTAGTTATAGACCAATTGGTTTTGATATTGCTGAAGGGGTTTTATAGCGGAAATCCGGTAACGCACCGGAATAGTGGAAAATCAAAATTTTCCGATTTCAAAACTTTTTCTCGGATAAATGAAATAACTTATTTATTTTATTATCCAATTATGAAATTATAAAATATTACACAACAAATCATATTTTTGTGTAATTACTGAATTACCCCTAAACATTGCATTTTGTTCATTTTAGTATGAAATTGTTTGAAACGATTTTGGATTATTCTAAATCATTTCAAATATGAATTTAACATGTCCTACACATTGAAATTCAAATTGCAACCAAAAATCCCAAAATACTACACCAAGGCCGAGAGCCTCAACAAGGGGGAAAATGTGCATTTTGCACTTTACATGTTCAAAACACATCAAGATGAAATCCAATCAACATAAGATTTTATATGTATCATATACACATCCAAATACACAACATAAATGAAAAGCCCCAAATTTGGAAGTGGTCTCAAACCCTAATTTTTCAATTTCTTCAAATTGGACAAATTAGACCAAATTTGTTAAATCCAATACTTCAATCATGTTTCTTCCATTACAATCAAGCCTCACCACAATGAAACAACCATAGAACAAATCTAGGTCATTTAAGAGTGGGTCAATAACTCTAGATTAGCAACAAGTTTCTCAAACTATCAAAAGTATGTTTATTAACATATTAGAAGCATCCTTTGAATTTTATACATGCTCAACACATTTCAAATCTTCCATCCTCCAAAAATACAAAGAATAAAGAATATAAAAACAAAAGAAACTCATAGCATGAAGCCTATAACTCAAGGAACATTTTCCTCTCTAATAGCAAGTTGGAAAAACGTACTAAAATCCAAGCTTTTCCTTGTTTTCTTTTTCTTTCTTCAAGCTTCTTTGTTTTCCTTTTAATGGAGTATTTGATAAGTGTTTCAAGGTTATGAAACCCTAAATAAAACAAAACAATATATACCAAAACCCTTATGCCTTGGCCGAATTTGGTAGCTTGCAAAATATCAAGATATTTTCAATTTTTGTTTCATTTAATGCCTTTTATCAACTTGTATTTTTAATCATCAAACCATTTAATGAATTAAAGTAAGTCAACAAAAGCAACTCAAGTCATTAAAATAAATATCATAACTTTAAAATATTTATATTTTAATTAATTTAATCATTTAACAATTAAATAATTATTTATTTATTTAAATACAAATATATTAAATATATGTATTATATTTACATTAAATATCAAATACATATATATATTTATGATATTAGTCAAATATCTCAATTTGACAATTAATTAATGTGTATTTGAATTAATATATCATTAAAAGCAAATACACAAAAAACGGGAAATGACTATCGGGTCCCTACACATGTATTTTACGTTTAACCTTTAAACGACTTTATAAATAATCAATATTATTTATAAATATTGCCCTAGTGCTCTATGAGTATATTTCATTAGTGAGACTCTCTAGATTCATGCATATCTGTCACGAAATCCAATTTCGTGTCCATAATTTATCCACCCGTAAATTATGACGAACACGGATAAATTCGCTGAATCATACAGGTCGAGGTCATGGCAAATGTATAATTCCTCCGTCACAGGTATCAGGATATATCCCAGAGATATAGATGTAAACGTCAAATCTCTATGGGGATTATCCTGTCGACGTCTCTATTAGCAATCTAAAAAAGAACATTTAGAACTAACTTCTAAATTGTACCACGGGCCCATGGTTTTTATCTGATTGCTAATCATATGGACTACCTATGCTCTGATATACAGAACTGATGGATCTTATCTCGATACACACAGGACACCCTGAGGATCTATCCACACCCAACGAACATGCGGAGGTCTGATCTAAATAGATCGGTGACGTGACTGTCATCTCAGTGTAGAAGATGTCTCATGTGCCCACAGTGGCATCTCAAGTCTAAGAATCACAAGTGCTACTCAATCCGATAAGATTCTTATTGACGTTGGTGTACCATCCATTAAGAATCTTCGGTGAGTCATTCAGTGTTTATCCACTATAAACACCTACATGTATATACTAGTCTCCAAGACTTATGGTTCATTGAGAAACTATTGGAATCATATATTCCAGTATACGACATGTACCGGTCTCAAAGGGTTTACTATACTGACCAAGTAGTGTAAACCTTGACCAGGAACTGTCTGAGAATGACAACGTCATGATGCTACTCAATGTCAGTTGCGACGCTTTTGCAACAGCATCATGACTAGTTATTCTAAGTTCATTACGTCTTTACTATATTAAAAGATATATTATATTATAGAAACTGCATATATTATTCATAATAATAACGTTTTACATAAGTATTCATAAAGAAATACAACCGGGAATTGGCACTCTGAGCACCAACCCCAACAATTGCAAATGATTATGGTTGTGTGTGACGCTTTGTGTTCCCATCTTTACTTAACTTATGAATGGAGATTGGAAAGTCCAAAGGAAATATTGAGAGTTTATCAACAATTGAGCTATTTGTATGGATTGGTTTATGAAAGTGATGTGAAATATTTATCACAATTAAGAATGGATCGACACACATTTAAAAAATTATATAAGCTTCTTTGTGAGAAATGGAGTTTGGTTGCCACTAGAAATTTATCTCCCGAGGAGATGCTTGCAATGTTTTTATATATTTTAGCATCATTTTAAGAATTGGGTGGTTGGTTTTAATTTTAAAAGATCCAGACGAACAATTAGTAAATATTTACATGAGTGTTTAAAGGAAATGCTTAGATGTCAAAAAGAATTTTGGAAAATACCCGAGCCAGTTATGGATAATTCAACGGATCCTAAATGAAAGTGGTTTAAGGTACGTATAATATTATTTCATAGATTTCACCAATATACTTGGGTATATTAACTAGTTAATTTTTTTAATCTTGTAATATAGAACTGCTTGGTGTGGGAACACAAGAACTGGGCGACGCATGCTGTCCCGGGCTCGCGGCCCGGTCGGGAGTACGGAGTAGCCACGGGGGACTAAACCGGAGAATAATGGAGTCGTCACCCGGTGTGAACCGGGAAAATGATATTTAAGGCCGCACTCACCCCTTGCAAGGGAAGACCTCAAACCGTTGGGTTCGGAATGGTCCCTTACTTATACCACTTGTAATGACAGGATTTATGTAATAATTTAATCAGGCTTAAGTAGCACTTATTTCCAAGAGTATCATGCTTCTAAATTCACATGTACAAAATAAAACTTATACATACATTTCACATATATCTCACATCTAAGATTGCATGCTTGAAAATACCTCAAAGTAACAACGAACATACAACTTCATTTAGCATATCATGTTCACGAAAAATACAAGCATACATACTAACCATACAAGCATACATGTGAGAACTTTTCCAAGTGATACGTGGAATTGTATCCCAAGTACAGACCACACTACCGTCCATTCGAAATCGGCTACGGAATTTATGTCTGGGTTTCCATCCGATATACCACAAGAAATAATACTCCAAAGTCATCATGACATAAGTATATGAATTGTAATACATTAAACGCATTGTATTCATACATGTGGGGATAGCTACTAGGGAAACTATGCATGAAATCTAATGAAAAAGACTCAGTTCAGTGGGTGCGCGTTCGCGTAGCATTTGAAAACGCGTTCGAACGGTAAACAGAAGGTTTGCGTTCGTGTAGCGTTCGAGAACGCGTTCGAACGGAACCAGACCTGATGCATGATAAGACTAAGAAAGTGCGTGTGCGTTCACGTAGCGTTCGAGAACGCGTTCGAACGGTAAACAGAAGGTTCACGTTCGTGTAGCGTTCGAAAACGCGTTCGAACGGAACCTGACCTGATGCATGATAAGGCTAAGAAAGTGCGTGTGCGTTCACGTAGCGTTCGAGAACGCGTTCGAACGGTAAACAGAAGGTTCGCGTTCGTGTAGCGTTCGAAAATGCGTTCGAACGGAACCTGACCTGATGCATGCAACATAAAGAATAAAGACAACAATGTCAAGCTCAGCATGTCCGATTAAACGTATCTTGCATTCAACCGAACACACATCAACCGGCGCGGCAAAGCATCGTGGTAGAGGGCTTTAACCCCTCCCCGTAGGGGATCTTTCATTCCACTTACTAAGCCCATGCGCTCAATTGAATCATACATACATAGAATTAAAAGCAATAATATCAAACTTAGCATGCCCGATTGAACGTATCTTGCATTCAAACGAACACACATCGACCGGCGCGGCAAAACATTGTGGTAAAGGGCTTTAACCCCTCCCCGTAGGGGATCTTTAATTCCACTTACTAAGCCCATGCGCTCGATTGAATCATGCATACATAGAATTAAAAGCAATAATATCAAACTAGTATGCCCGATTGAACGTGTCTTGCATTCAACCGAACACACATCGACCGGCGCGGCAAAGCATTGTGGTAAAGGGATTTAACCCCTCCCCGTAGGGGATCTTTCATTCCACTTACTAAGCCCATGCGCTCGATTGAATCATGCATACATAGAATTAAAAGCAATAATATCAAACTAGTATGCCCGATTGAACGTGTCTTGCATTCAACCGAACACACATCAACCGGTGCGGTGAATCATCGTGGTAAAGGGCTTTAACCCTTCCCCATAGGGGATCTTTCATTCCACTTACTAAGCCCATGCGCTCGATTGAATCATGCATACATAAGCGACATGCAGAATTCGAGTGACGAAAAATAAATAAATAAATCAAAGCAACATGAAACAAGAGAATGTGCCGTTTATTCAAGTGGTACGTGGAGTTGTATCCCAAGTACAGACCGTACTACCGTCCATTCGGATTCGGCTACGGAATTTACGTCTGGGTTTCCATCCTATATACCACGAGAGACGACACTCTTTCATTCATCCAATACCCACAACACACATCATACACAAACAAGATTCAACAAATAAATAAAATACAATCAAAATAAATAACAAAAATCAAATGAAGATGAGTGTGAAAAGTACCCTCAGGTCTAACCTTTTAAGCCGTCTCTCGGACTCGCGTTTCACGAAGATCGGAAGGGGTAAAGCTCCGTAACTTTTCTGGTTCACTGGTTTGCCTTTTCCTTCGCCGTTTAGCCGCTCAAGCTACTGTTTCGACTCCGTTTTGCTGTTGTTTCCTTACGGTTTCACTGCCGTTTCCTCTGTATTTTTTCTCACTGTTTCAGGTCTTGTTTTTGGTGTTTTAGGCTACTATTTTTGACGTAGTTTACCGCTGTTTTAAGGTGATTTTGGGCTGCTGTGTTTGGTGTGATTTTCGGTGATGTGTGGAGGTTTATGGGGCTGGTTTTCGGTGATGTGTGGAGGTTTATAGGGCTGGTTTTCGGTGATGTGTGGAGTTTTATGGGGCTGGTTGTAGGGGGTGTGAATGGCTACTGTATTTTCAGTGATGTGAGGGTAAGGATGAAGGGAATGATTTGCTATCTTTCTTGTGATTGGCGTGTGATGTCTTAAGGTTTATTGTTGTGACTTGCGTGTGAATAGTGTATGAGCTAGAGGAGTGCATATCTTGGTGAGGGGTTGTTTATATAGAGAAGGGCTAGGGCTTCACCTTGTCTCACAAGGAAGGGATTTGGCATTAAAATGAGGATTTGATTTGGTGTTGAGCAAGGAAAGTCAAAGATTGAGGGGGGACAAATCTTGGCTAGATTAGGAAGTCAATACTTTAATTTGTTATGATTGATTTTAATTAGGTATGACATCTTTTTAATTTAGTATGTGATTTGTTTAGTTAGGAAGTTAATATATTGATTTATCTTATTAGGTATGATTGTATTTTATGTTTTATTTAATTGGTAAATGGTTTAAATATTTTATTTAATATTTAATGTTTAATTTAATTAAATTGGGATGTGTTTTATGGGCT
Source organism: Zanthoxylum bungeanum (assembly GCA_019454045.1). Classification (NCBI taxonomy): domain Eukaryota; kingdom Viridiplantae; phylum Streptophyta; class Magnoliopsida; order Sapindales; family Rutaceae; genus Zanthoxylum; species Zanthoxylum bungeanum. Next base: position 28,254 of record SKCR01045750.1, on the reverse strand, counting down.
TTGGGGGGCTAATTGGGCTGGGGTGCGAGGCTAGCAGCAAAACCAGAAATACTGACTCCGTTCGAACGCCCATTTGAACGCGGCGTCTGCAATCTGCCTGACGTTCGAACGAACGAAAGTAAAACACAGCACTAACGAAGACAGTGAACTTTTGAAATGAACTTTATGACGTACTTATTCTGAATTCCTCCTTCCGACCTCCGTTTCCCGCAATATCCTTAGTTAAAAAGGTAGTGCCTCCAACTGAGACTCATCATCGGGTTTCACATGCGAAAATGCAATGTCTACAGTCGCCCCCACTTTGATGGGACTTGTGTAGTGTGTGACTTTGAACAATCCTATCAAAGTTATGCAATGCATTTTCACTTACCTGGCTCGGCTGCTGCCTCGAGCTGAGTTGGTGCTGCAGCGGACCTCGATCCTGGGACGCATCCCGATAATTGCAACCGACAACGAGGGCACCTCGAACTTGGGCACCTCGACCCAACACCGCTGACTATAGGGACCTCGCCCTCGAACTGATGATGTAGTGGGTACCTCGACCCTGGGCACCTCGACCCGGAACTACAACTGACAACGGGGGACCTCGACCCTGGGCACCTCGACCCAATACCGCTGACTATAGGGACCTCGCCCTCGAACTGATGATGTAGTGGGTACTCGACCTTGGGCACCTCGACCCGGAACTACAACTGACAACGGGGGCACCTCGACCCAATACCGCTGACTACTATAGGGACCTCGCCCTCGAACTGACTGATGATGTAGTGGGTACCTCGACCTTGGGCACCTCGACCCGGAACTATAACTGACAACGGGGGCACCTCGACCCTGGGCACCTCGACCCAATACCGCTGACTATAGGGACCTCGCCCTCGAACTGGTGATGTGTCTCCATACCCGGAGTCGACATGATATGGGCCTCGCCCCTTGGGACTCATCCCAAAAACTGAAATTGCGTTGACGCTGCTTGGCTCATTTCTGCCGCTTTCCCCTTTCTTCGAACCTGTGAACACAAAACAGAAACAAACACGAAGAGAATGCAATGTTACGTGTATGCATGAATGATTTTCTTATTCCGTTGGGTTAGGTCTTCTGCTAATTCCCGTGGTGACTGCTCGGTCTTCTCTCCCTCAGGCAAAGTATTGCTTCAATCTGTCTACGTTGATCGGCTCGGTGAACTCGTTTCCTTCCAAGTCTGATAGCTTCACTGCTCCATTTCCATTACCTTCTGCACTATGTAAGGTCCTTCCCAGTTTGGTCTGAATTTTCCTCTCGGATCTGTCGTCGACGGCCTCGACTGCTTAAGTACCAAATCACCCTTTCTGATCTTGGTAGGACGCACTTTCTTGTTGAATGCTCGGGCTAGTCTCTTCTGATACAACTGCATGTGATACAAAGACTTCGTTCTCTTCTCATCCAATAGTGCTAACTGATCAAACCTCTGTGCGGCCCAATCCTGTTCCGGTAATTTTGCCTCTGTCAATACCCTCATAGACTGTATTTCCACTTCTACCGGCAATACTGCTTCCATTCCATAGACCAAAGAGTAAGGTGTGGCCCCTGTTGCTGTTCTTACTGATGTTCTGTACCCCCACAAAGCATACGGTAATTTCTCGGCCCAATCTCTGCAGTTTTCTGTCATCTTGGCTAGAATCGTCTTTATAGTCTTGTTGGCTGCCTCAACTGCCCCATTTGCCTGCGGCCTGTACGGTGATGACTTGTGGTGGCCTATCCCATACCTCTGTAACATTGCCTTCGTCTCTCCTTGAAACTGGACCCCGTTGTCTGTCACTACATGATGCGGCATACCATACCGACAAATGAGGTTCCGAGCTATAAACTTTGCCATCTGCTTTGCTGTAACATTACAGAATGATTCGGCTTCCACCCACTTCGAGAAGTAATCTACTGCCACTACTATGAAGCGATGCCCATTTGATGCATTCGGTCGAATTTCCCCAATCATATCAATCCCCCATGCTGAAAAGGCCACGGCTCTGACAACCCGTGCAATTCTGTGTGCGGTAAGTGATTCAAATTACCATGTGCTTGACAGTCATGACAGTGCTTCACCATTTTCGCGCAATCTGTTTTCCATGGTTGACCAATAAAAACCTTGTCTCACTATCTCGCGGACAGATTCAACCCGTTCATTTGCGGACCACATACCCCGGTGTGTATTTCTTCCATTACATGCCGAGCTTCTTCTTTTCTCAAACACTTCAGCTGAATAACATTTGCCTGCCTCCTGTACAGTTCCCCTTTCAAAATCACATACTGGGAAACTAACTTCTGAATGTCTATTCTGTCTTTTATGCCCGCCCCTCCCGGGAGTTCACCCTGTTCCAGATAACTCTGAATGTCATAATACCAAGGTTTACCGTCGTCAACCTCAACTTCCAGAATTTTTTCCATCTCATAAACAGGTTGGCTTGCTGTTGTCAGTATCAACGGTCTCATCACTAACTTTTCTGGATTTTCCAAGTCGCTGCAAGTGTAGCCAATGCATCTGCCATCTGATTCTCTTCTCTCGGTAAGTGCTGAAACTTACACTCGGGGATAACCTGTGCCAACTTTCTGAGGTGAAAAAGGTAAGGTTTCAACCGTTCTTCTTTCAATTCCATTCTCCTCGCATCTGCTGGACTACCAACATAGAATCTCCGTAGACTTCCACACTCCCGGTCTTCAAGGCTATCAATGCTGTCAAACCAAAAGCACATGCTTCATACTCGGCCATGTTATTAGTCACTCTGAATGTCAACCTCTTGGCCAAAGGCAAAGTCTCTCCCTTGGGTGTTACTATCACGATCCCGATTCTGGCTCCCTTGTAATTCACTGCTCCGTCAAAGTACATCTTCCATCTCTGAACTGTTATTGCTTGGATCTCTTCATCTGGAAATTCAAACTTATACCGATCCCCCTCAACAGGTTGCATTGCCAGAAACTCTGCTACTGCTCGCCCTTTGATCACTTTGGAGTGAGATACTCAATGTCAAACTCTGTCAGCAATACCAACCATCTGCCCAATTTTCCCACTAGTGAAGGCACTGAATGAAGATACTTCAGAGGATTCTCCTTTGCCACTACCTGGATCTTGTATGACTGGAAGTAATGTCGCAACTTTCTGGAAGCCCATACCACTGCAAGACAGATCTTCTCAACCTCCTGATATCGAGCCTCATACGGGAGCATCTTCTTACTCAGATAGTAAACGGCATGTTCTACCCCTGTCTCATCTGCCTGTACCATCATTGCCCCCAGTGCTTCTGATTCTATAGCCAAATACAATATCAAAGGTCTGCCCGGTCTCGGAGGTTTCAATACAGGTGGCTTTACCAAGTACTCTCTGATTCTGTCGAAGGCTGTCTGACACTGTTCATTCCATCTCACTGGCTGATCTTTTCTCAACAGTTTGAAGATAGGCTCACATACCGATGTCAACTTGGCAATGAACGACTGATGTACTGAATCTTCCCCAAGAATGCTCTGACTTCTTTTTCTGTCTTCGGTGCAGGCATTTCTTTGATTGCCTTGATCTTTTCGGAGTCTACCTCTATTCCGCCCATTCCACTGTATGACCAAGCAATTTCCCTGATGTCACCCCAAACACACACTTCTTAGGGTTTAGCCGCAGGTTATATCTGTCAACTCTCTGAAGAAACCTTTCCAGTGCTTCAATATGCCCAACCCTTGTCTCTGATTTCACCATCATGTCATCCACATACACCTCAATCTCTTTGTGCATCAAGTCGTGGAATAATGTAGTGGCCATCCGCTGATAGGTAGCCCCCGCATTCTTAAGCCCAAACGGCATAACCTTGTAACAATAAGTACCCCACTCAGTAACAAATGCAGTCTTATGTTTGTCTTCCTCGGCCATGAGAACCTGATTGTAACCTGGAAACCCATCTGCAAATGAATACATAGCAGATAAAGCTGCACTATCAACCAGAACATCTATATGCGGCAGAGGAAAATCATCTTTCAGACAAGCCTTGTTGAGATCTCTGTAGTCTACACACATTCTGACCTTCCCGTCTTTCTTTGGCACCGGTACTATATTAGCCAACCATTCTGGATATTTTACTACTTCCAGGAACCCCACATCTATCTGTTTCTTAACTTATTCTCTGACTTTCTCAGCCCATTCTGGTCTCATCCGTCGGAGTTTCTGTTTTACTGGCCTCATATTCAGATAAGTTGGTATTGTGTGTTGGGCAATGTTTCTGTCTACCCCGGGCATGTCCTCATAGGACCAAGCAAACACTTTGGCATATCTGACCAACACTGCTTCTAGTTTTGTCCTCTCTTCAGAGGTAACTTCACTTGCAATCAAAATTTCATTGGGGTTCTTAAGCATACCCAAGTTAAATGCAGTAGTTATGGCCGAACTGATATCAAATATGCTTGATTCGTGCAGAGTAAATGTGAATGACTCAGGCAAGTAAGCAAAATAAATGTCTTTATTATTGGATAATGTGGAAGTACATTCAAACAAATCAGGAAGGTAAATGTCTTCATCATCTATAGACACTTCTTCCTCTGCAATCAGGTCTTCCTCAGGCTTTTCATCCTCTCCCAGAGTCAGGCTCTCCAACTTCATCAATTCTTCTTCCCAATTCTCTGCTTCCACAGCTTCTTTAATCAGCGGTTTCTCACCCAATAAATCCTGGAAGATCTCAAATCCAGGTACCACAATCCCATTAACTTCCACAGGTTCAGGCTCCCCTTGATATCCTGAAGCTTTCACAAAACATTCCATCAGTTTCAGACCCTTTTTCTTGACCTTCGGTTTTTCTTCATCAGATCTATACCCCAAACCTTTCCGAGTGGTCTGTCCTCTGAAATCTGGCAACTTTGAACCTTCACCCGGTTCAAACTTCATTTTTTTCATGATCCTAGCCACCCTAAGATCCACCCATTCCTCAAAAGTAGCTGACACCTGAAACCTTGTGAAAGGTTGTATCTCCAAGGCAGCCACGGCATTATCTACCTCAGCCCGGATAGTAACAACTTCTCCCTCATACGGGAACTTGATCATCTGATGCAAAGTGGAAGGCACGCCCCCAAGTTTGTGAAACCAAGGCCTTCCCAACAATAAGGCAAAAGTGGCTGGGATGTCCAGCACTGTGAACTCAACCTCATCTTCAATTGGCCCTACCTTAACCATAGCCCAAAAGTACCCTCAACCCCCCTTTTACTGTCATCATAAGCCTTGATAGTCATGCTGGAGGGGTCCAAGTCTGTTGCTTTCATACCCAATCTTGCCAGAATTTTCAACGGGCACACATTGATGGACGAACCGTCATCCACCATTACACATGAAGTTCTCTTGCCCCTCACCTCGGCTCTGATAAATAGAGGCCTATTATGATTTCTTCCTTCCGTCGGAAGTTCATCCTCAGAAAAAGATATCTGCAAAGCTTCTTTCTGAACTGACCCAACAAACATTGCAGGGTTGGCATCTTCCGGTACCACAATCTTGCTCAAGGCCTCAACCATGGCCTGCCTATGCTCTCGAGATGCACATAACAGTTCCCAGATACTCACTTGTGCTCTAGTCTTCCTCAATTGCCTCAGCACTATATCCCCCTCAGTGTTTTCTGCAGTCTCAACCACTTCTCTACCCTCTGTCAAAACTTCCTTACCCTTCTCCGCCACATCATTGTAAAAACGACCACTGCGCGTCATTCCCCTTACTTCTTCCTCGTCACTGCTAGAGAAATCAAGCCAAAAGTTTTTCCCCTACTCAGTCTCATCTTCACTAGCACTATCCCAGATTCCCAGGCAAAAGGCTTGAGGGTGAAAGGATGTTAGGACAAGGTTTTCTGAGAGGCCAGAGTTGATCATATAGGCTGGTGGTGGTACGGCACGGTAATTGGGTAAGGGGTTTCTGTGTGTGTCAGGCTGTTCTGTTTCTGGGTCAGGTATTTTCTTGGAGTCTATCAGGTCTTGGATTTCATGGCGGAGTCGGGCGCAATTGTCGGTGTCATGGCCATTTTGTTGGTGAAAGTGACAGTAAAGGCTTAGGTTATAATGTGATGGTAGGGGATTGGGTAATTGTTTGGCTTCCAAGGGTTTTAAGAGCCCTTGCATATTCAGTTTCTCTAGCACCTTGGACAGGGCCCTCCCAAGTTGGAAAACTGCCGGTTCCGGATAGCGGCAATCTCAGCAGAAACGGGCTTTGTTCCCGATGTTCCCCAATGGGCCTCATGTTCAGTCCATAGAATTTTCTATTCTCGGCCTCTTCTTCCTCAATATCCATGACAGTTTCCCTCAACTGCCGAAAGTCTGCAATCATGGAGGTCATCCTCCTCAACTTGCTGTAAATGGAGGGCTTGGTGCCCTTGATAATCATCTTAATCTGATCCTTCTCCGAAGGCCTAGTCTGCATCTTCAATAATTGACCCCTCCACCGGTCCACATACTCCTTAAAACTCTCTTCCGCTTTCTGTTTAACATTCTCCAGATCACGGAGTGACAGATCGATCTCTAAGTCAGTGACATACTGCTTCAGGAAAGCATCGGCCAACTCCCTCCAATCTTCCTTCACTTTCTTCTCCAAACTGTGGTACCACACCACGGGAGCTCCTTCAAGCGACATTCCAAGCATTTTCTGCACTTGGCGCTAAGATAAGCCAACTGAACTCATGACTGATACAAACTTTCGGAGATGTACCCTTGGATCCCCATTTCCGTTAAACTTAGCCATATCAGGCATCTTGAACTGTGCCGGCAACTGTTCCTCGAAAGTCAGTGTGTCATAATCCAGCAAATCTTCATTCTTACCCCTCATCTTGAGGGTAACCGACTCAACCTGATCCCGAAGTTTATGTAACTCTGCCTGAGACCCAGATACTCTGCCCGCTGCATACTCTGCCATATCATCATCAAAAGCGGGGGTATCATCCCCCAATCTGTTCGGAGATTCCTCTTGCCTCACATCCCCAGAATTAACCCCGGCACGAGACCCAGCTATACCAGCCATAGCAGTAGTCAAAGCTTGCAACTGTTCAGTGACTTTGGTGAGACCGTTCTCTAACTGATCCATACGGGACACCTCATTATCGGATTCACTCATACTTGTTCTTTTAGTGAGTCTTGTCCCTTCTCTAACCCAAACGGTATCTATGTTGTCTTTTTGAGACATAGACGGTGTTAACATGATATATGTATACATGAGGTGCATGAGATGCATGTAACATATATAACATATTAAATCAATTTAAAATTTTCAAACAAATCGGCCTGTTACCATTTTAGAATCTTTCGGGCTAATTGTCATAGGAGTGAACCCATTCCAGTTTAAATGGCCCAACGAGTTCACATCTTATGACAAGGAGCCCAACTAAATCCAAATGGTAATATTCCGAACACAAGCACAAAGTGGCCCATCAACACTTAGACGCCTTTGGCCCAATAGTCATGAAATGCGTTCTTGTCCCAGTTTAAATGGCCCAACAAGCCCATATCCCATAACAATGGTCCAAATGGATCTAAACGACGATGTTCCCAAACACAAGCATAGAAGAAAGATGATGCAAACATAACGTAATAATTTCTACATAATGGCCCATCAACATTTCAGAAGCTTCGGGCCTAATAGTCATAAGGTACGAACTCGCCCCAGTTTAAATGGCCCAGCAAGTCCGCATTTCTGACAATAGTCCAACTGCATCCAAATGAGGATGGTCCACAAGCACATATTCAAGGAAATAATTGTTACTTTAGCCAACCCGGTCTATGGGTGGGTTAGCAAGAGTATAGACAAAGGCTCTCACCGGCGAAGGATGGCCCACAACTAGGTCTCCCCACTCAAGGGTTCGAGCAACCAAGTGAGCGCACCCTTTTTTATACACTAAGGTACGTGCCAATGAGCTATGGTGTGTGACGGACTGTCAAATGGATTTCCCGTTGTAGATTCCCCAGAGGGAAGGTGGAGCGAGGCTCACTTAAATACCCAAGCCTCTTAGGCTCTTATCGGTTGGTGTCAGGAATAAACAACGAGTCCTCCAAATTAGTCCATCACAAAAGGCTACGAGTAGATGGCTATATAGGTGTCTTCACAGCTTTTCCTTCTAGAAAGGTAGTGAGTGAAGGAAGACACCAAACCATTACCTAGCCTCAAAATGCCTTTGATTAAACCTTCACTTTATCCACTATAGACATGGTCAATTAAAACATAAATCCAAACATCACAAGACAATATTTCGGGGCCGATTCTCTATCCCCAGTGGAGTCGCCAGACTGTGGGAACACAGGAACTGGGCGACGCATGCTGTCCCGGGCTCGCGGCCCAGTCGGGAGTACGGAGTAGCCACGGGGACTAAACCGGACAATAATGGAGTCGCCACCCGATGTGAACCGGGAAAATGAGATTTAAGGCCGCACTCACCCCTCGCAAGGGAAGACCTCAAACCGTTAGGTTCGGAATGGTCCCTTACTCATGCCACTTGTGATGAAAGGATTTATGTAATAATTTAATCAGGCTTGAGTAACACTTATTTCCAAGAGTATCATGCTTCTAAATTCACATGTACAAAATAAAACTTACACATGTATTTCACATCTAAGATTGCATGCTCGGAAGTACATTAAATGAGCGACAAACATACAACTTCATTGGCATATTATATTCAAGAATACACAAGCACACATGTGAGCACCTTCTCAAATGGTACGTGGAATTGTATCTTAAGTACAGACCGTACTACCGTCCATTCGGAATCGGCTACGGAATTTACGTCTGGGTTTCCATCCGATATACCACAAGGAATACTCAAATGTTATCATGACATAAGTATATGAATTGTAATACATTAAACACATTGTATTCATACATGTGGGGATAGCTACTAGGGAAACTATGCATGAAATCTGATGAAAAAGACTCAGTTCAGTGGGTGCGCATTCGCGTAGCATTTGAAAACGCGTTCGAACGGTAAATAGAAGGTTTTCGTTCGTGTAGCATTCGAGAACGCGTTCGAACGTAACCAGACCTGATGCATGATAAGACTAAGAAAGTGTGTGTGCGTTCACGTAGCGTTCGAGAATGCGTTCGAACGGTAAATAGAAGTTTGCGCGTTCGTGTAGCGTTCGAGAACGCGTTCGAACGGAACCTGACCTGATGCATGCAACATAAAGAATAAAGACAACAATGTCAAGCTCAGCATGTCCGATTAAACGTATCTTGCATTCAACCGAACACACATCAACCGGCACGGCAAAACATCGTGGTAGAGGGCTTTAACCCCTCCCCGTAGGGGATCTTTCATTCCACTTACTAAGCCCATGCGCTCAATTGAATCATGCATACATAGAATTAAAAGCAATAATATCAAACTTAGCATGCCCGATTGAACGTATCTTGCATTCAAACAAACACACATCGACCGGCACGGCAAAGCATGTGGTAAAGGGCTTTAACCCCTCCCCGTAGGGGATCTTTCATTCCACTTACTAAGCCCATGCGCTCGATTGAATCATGCATACATAGAATTGAAAGCAATAATATCAAACTAGTATGCCCGATTGAACGTGTCTTGCATTCAACCGAACACACATCAACCGGCGCGGCGGAGCATCGTGGTAAAGGGCTTTAACCCTTCCCCATAGGGGATCTTTCATTCCACTTACTAAGCCCATGCGCTCGATTGAATCATACGTAAATAAGCAACATGCAGAATTCGAGTGACGAAAAATAAATAAATAAATCAAAGCAACATGAAACAAGAGAAGGTGTCGTTTATTCAAGTGGTACGTGGAGTTGTATCCCAAGTACAGACCGCACTACCGTCCATTCGGATTCGGCTACGGAATTTACGTCTGGGTTTCCATCCTATATACCACGAGAGACGACACTCTTTCATTCATCCAATACCCACAACACGCATCATACACAAACAAGATTCAACAAATAAGTAAAATACAATCAAAATAAATAACAAAAATTACATAAAGATGGGTGTGAAAAGTACCCTCAGGTCTAACCTTTTAAGCCGTCTCTCGGACTCGCGTTTTATGACGATCGGAAGGGGTAAAGCTCCGCAACTTTTCTGGTTCACTGGTTTGCCTTTTCCTTCACTGTTTTGCCGCTCAAGCTACTGTTTCGACTCCGTTTTGCTGCTGTTTCCTTGTGGTTTCACTGCCGTTTCCTCTGTATTTTTTGCTTACTATTTTTGGTGTGTTCTTTTGGTGTTTTAGGCTACTGTTTTGATGGTTGTAGGGGCTGTATTTGGCTGTGGATTTTGGTAATGTGAGGGAGTGTTTAAAGGTTTGTTGCTTTCGGTAATGTGAGGGTAGGGATGAAGAGAAAGGTTTGCTATCTTTCTTGATTTGCGTGTGATGTTTAGGGTTCTTGCTGTAATTTCCGTGTGAGTTGTGTATGAGCTAGAGGAGTGCATGTCTTGGTGAGGGGTTGTTTATATAGAGAAGGGCTAGGGCTTCACCTTGTCTCACAAGGAAGGGATTTGGCATTAAAAGGAGGATTTTATTTGGTGTTGAGCAATGAAAGTCAAAGATTGAGGGGGGACAAATCTTGGCTAGATTAGGAAGTCAATATCTTTAATTTGTTATGATTGATTTTAATTAGGCATGACATCTTTTTAATTTAGTATGTGATTTGTTTAGTTAGGAAGTTAATATATTTGATTTATCTTATTAGATATGATTATATTTTATGTTTATTTAATTGGTAAATGGTTTAAAATTTTATTTAATATTTAATGTTTAATTTAATTAAATTGGGATGTGTTTTATGGGCTTTGGGGGGCTAATTGGGCTGGGGTGCGAGGCTAGCAGCAAAACAAGAAACACCGACGTCGTTCGAACGCCCATTCGAACGCGGCACGAACGTCTGCAATCTACCTGAAGTTCAAATGAAGTAACGAACACAGCACTAACGAAGACAGTGAACTTGTGAAATGAGCTAGATGACGTACTTATTCTGAATTTCCCCTTCCGACCTCCGTTTCCCGCAATATCCTTAGCTAAAAAAGGTAGTGCCTCCAACTGAGACTCATCATCGGGTATCACATGCGAAAATGCAATGCCTACAATAACACTTATCCCAAAGCAACAGCACGGATACCTCAAAACAGCGTCCCGTTCGAGGTCTCCAAAACACAATTCTGAATCTTTCAATTCAGAGTCCCGGCGTACCAGGATTCGGATCAAATCGCGTTTAGGATGGTAATGGCACATTCCTCTATACGTCAGGTCACTATGGAGCCTGCGTTTCGTTCGAGGGCTCCTCCTTACAATACTGGAGCAAGTATACGCCACGAGGGTGTAATCCTTCCTCGTGTTATGCTTCTTACGGATCCAAATGACCGAATAGGTAAGGATCAAAGAGTGTCCGAAACATTAAGGGCATGCTCCTCCTTATGCTCGGTAACATTGGAGCAAGCAAACGCCACGAGAGCATAATCCCTCCTCGTGCTATGCTTCTCACGGATCCGAATGACCGAATAGGTAGGGATCAAAGAGTGTCCGAAACATTAAGGGCATGCTCCTCCTTATGCTCGGTAACATTGGAGCAAGCAAACGCCACGAGGGCATAATCCCTCCTCGTGCTATGCTTCTCACGGATCCAAATGACCGAATAGGTAGGGATCAAAGAGTGTCTGAAACATTAAGGGCATGCTCCTCCTTATGCTCGGTAACACTGGAGCAAGAAAACACCACGAGGGCATAATCCCTCCTCGTGCTATCCTTATCATGGATCCGAATGACCGAATAGGTAGGGATCAAATAGTGTCCGGAACATTAAGGACATGCTCATCCTTATGCTCGGTAACACTGAAGCAAGCAAACGCCACGAGGGCATAATCCCTCCTTGCGATTACCATCTCGAAATATCCCTTACTAATACAAGTCATAGGGTAGTTCTGCTCCAGCTTTGGGGGTTTGACTCTACTACGAAAGGCTTAGCGTGCTCCCTTCTGCGCTTCATCCCTTGATGTAGTATTGATCCTCAAAAATGAAATGAGTTATGTCAGAGCACTTCTACCCGGGGATTTTACGGTAGTACTTGTGATTGGTATGTCACGGGTTCGGTGCCTTTCCTGATCCCAAATCATCCATTCGCGTCGAGTATGTCCCCGAAGTACTGAATATGACTTTCAAGTCTAATTTGAAAAAGCGAGTGAAGATTTTCTTAACTGAAAAAAGAAAATTTTATTCATATTCGGGGACCTACTGCCCTTCCTACAACTCTCCGCGGGATATTTTGGGAGAGGGTTTATTTGATCTCCTAACCCCTGTCGGGTTGTTTAAAAAAGAAATAAAGAAAAAACCTATTGGAAGTACTTCCTCAACATCTCGGCGTTCCAAGGCTTTTTTAGCCGTGTGTCGTCCAGCTGTTCCAAAGTATAGGCACCCGGCCTTACTACTTCCATAATTCTATAGGGCCCTTCCCACTTGGCACCTAGCGAACCTTCCTCCGGCCTTCGAGTGTTCAAGGTGACCCTTCGTAATACCAAGTCACCTGGAAGAAAAACAAGGGGTCCGAACTTTTTTATTGTAGAAACGGGCCATTCTTTGTTGATAGACTGTTGTCTTCATAACAGACTTCTCCCTCTTTTCTTCGATCAGGTCGAGATGACTTTTGATGAGTTCTTCATTCTGTCCGTCCTTATAATGTCGGACCCGGTGGGTAGTCATTCCAATCTCTGCTGGAATGACCGCTTCGCATTCGTATGATAATGAAAACGGAGTTTCCCCTGTGGAATCCTTACAGGTCGTCCGCTGTGCCCACAACACCTCCGGTAACTCCTCGACCCATAAGCTCTTGCAGGCTCCGAGCCGAGCTTTAAGATTTGATTTGATGGTCTTGTTTGTCACCTCTACCTGCCCGTTAGACTTGGGATGGGCAGGTGAGGCGAATATTAAGGTGATTTGGAGGTCTTCACAGAGCTTCCTGAAACCTTTGCTATCGAAATATTTTCCGTTACCGGTGATGACAGCCCGAGGAATTCCAAACTTGCAGATAATATTCTTTCTTAAGAACTCAGTAGCTTTCTTCTCTGTGATTATGGATAGGGGTTCGGCTTCCACCCATTTGGTGAAATAATCTATGGCAACAATGGCGTATTTCGCTTGCCCTCGCCCCTTCGGCATCGGTCCGATGATATCCAGCCCCCACTGGGCGAACGGCCAAGGGCTGGACAGGGTGGTCAACTGTTCTGTGGGCTGGTAGTGAATATTGGCATTCTTCTGGCATCCCTCACATTTCTGGCTACCCTCACACCGCCTGATGCATGTTCGGCCAGTAGAACCCTTGCCTTAAAGCTTTAAAGGCAATTTATTGTCCTCCGGCGTGACTCCCACAGATTCCCGCATGAATTTCCCTGAGCACATAGTCAGCATCCTCTTCTACTAAACATCAGGGAGAACTTGGTGCTTTTGAATTTCAGTTTTCTGGCTTCCTTTTTATCTTCAAGTGTGTCCTCGGTCTCCAGATATCTCCTGATTGGTTGCATCCATGAAGATTTGCTTTCCATATCCAATACTTATTCCTCAAGCTCACCTACATTTTTTTCTCAGAGGCAGATTAGAGGGACTATTCTAGGATTTTCCGACCTGATTGAAGATGCGAGCCGTGTTAAAGAGTCTGCCTCACAGTTGTTTTCTCGGCCGATTTGCTCAAAGTGCACCTTCCCCATTTTCCCCCCAACCTTTTTACCTCAGCTAAATAGGCTATCATACTCGGCTCCCTGGCTTGGAATTCTCCCTTCAGCTGCTAAACAGCCAGCTGGGAGTCACTTCTTACAACTACGTCGTGGACGCCCATCACCGTGCATAACCTTAAATCGGCTAAAATTGCCTCATACTCTGCCTCATTAATTGTGGCCTCGAAGGCGAATCTCAAGGCGAACAACACTTCTTCACCTTTACCATTTTTCAATACGATTCCGGCCCCATTACCTTGTGAGCTGGCAGATCTGTCTACTGACATCTACCATTTGTCTTCCCCCACGGTCAGAATTTGGGGTTCTGTGAATTCAGCAACAAAGTCTGCCAGAGCCTGCCCTTTTACCGCTGCCCTTGGGAGGTAAGAAATGTCGTGTTCACTCAACTCTACTGACCACTTCATTAACCTGCCCGAGACTTCTGGTTTTTGCAAAATCTACCTTAAAGGATAATCGGTATAAACCCCAATAGGATGGCCTAGAAGTAAGGTCGTAACTTCCGGGCCGCAGTGATTAATGACAAAGCGACCAGCTCATGTGCTGGATATCTGGTCTCAGCATCTAATAAAGCTTTACTAACGTAATACACTGGCCTTTGGATTTTATCGGCCTCTTGCACCAATACTGAACTCACTGCATGCTCCGAAACAGCTAAATATAAGTATAAGGTCTCACCTGGGGACGGCTTTGCTAGAAGTGGGGGCTGCGTCAGGTATTGTTTTAACTACAGGAAGGCCTCCTCACATTCTAGCATCCAGTTGACTTCCTTTTTTGCCTTCTTGACGACTTTGAAGAAGGGGTGGCACTTGTCGGTTGCTCGGGAGATAAATCGATTGAGCGCGGCCACCCTACCGGTCAGACTTTGCACTTTTTTTATCATCTTCGGGGATTTTAAGTCCAGAACGGCTTGGATTTTCTACGGGTTTGCTTCTATGCCTCGGGAGCTTACCATATAGCCCAAAAACTTTCCCGATGCCACTCCGAAAGCACACTTCTCCAGTTGAGCTTTAAATTATGCTTCCTCAGTAACTCAAAGGTTTTCTTCAGATCGGCCACGTGACACCCTGGCTCCTTAGACATTGTTATCATATCATCAACATATACCAGCATCGATGCACCGATGAGGGGTTTGAAAATCTTGTCACCAGCCTCTGAAAGGTTGTCCCCGCATTTTTCAATCCGAATGGCATTACTTTGTAACAGTAAAACCCCTGATCAGTAACAAAGGTCGTCTTCTCCTCGTCCTCAGGATGCATCTTGACCTGGTTATATCCCGAGAAGGCATCCATAAAACTTACCAGTCCCTGGCAGGCCATCGAATCCACCAACTGATCTACGTTTGGTAGTGGGAAACTGTCTTTCGGGCACGTTTTTTTGAGGTCGGTGAAATCCACGCACATCCTCCACTTTCCATTGGATTTTTTTACTAATACCACATTCGATACCCACTCCAGGTATTTCATTTCTCTGATAAAACCGGCTTTCAGCAGTTTTTCTACCTCGGTAGCCATTGCCCTGCACCGTTCCTGGTTAAAGGCTCTTCTTTTTTGCTTGACCGGTTTGTGTGATGGGTTTACTGGCAAACGATGATTGATGAACTTCGGATCAATTCGGGGCATATCTTCGTGTCCCCATGCAAAGATGTCCGAGTACTCCTTTAGACACTTCAGCAGTCCTGTTTCAGGACCTCGTTCGAGTCTCTCCCTATTTTTACACTCTTCTTAGGTCCGAAAAGTTATATCACTTCTAATTCTTCGACTGCCCTTAGCCGGACAACTTTCTTTGGCCGAGGACCCGGATCCTTACTTGCTTCTTCCTCGTCTTCATTCCATTGTCTTTTCTGGGTACCCGCTTTAATGCAGAGGGTTTCCCGTAGAGGGTGGAAAAACAGCTCTGAGCCACCTTCTGACTCCCGCGCATGATTCCAATCCCTTCCCGGGTGGGGAACTTCAACTTTAAGTAATAGCAAGACATTGCAGCCTGTGTCTTCATCATGAAAGGCCGACCAATAATGTATTGGTAACTGCTC
The DNA here is from genome assembly GCA_019454045.1 of Zanthoxylum bungeanum. Lineage (NCBI taxonomy): Eukaryota > Viridiplantae > Streptophyta > Magnoliopsida > Sapindales > Rutaceae > Zanthoxylum > Zanthoxylum bungeanum. The sequence continues at coordinate 12,531 of SKCR01045750.1, read as the reverse complement.
ATGCAATCCACCACCGTGAAATTTATCATAATCGTCCGAGTCCGGGGACGGGTTTCGATCGTCATTGCCAATTGTATCCTTCCCAATGGGACAATCATTGAGCCCCCGAAGCCGTATAGGGTGTCCCATCGTCGGTTAGAGTCGCATACTCCACACCAATGCCGTCCAAAGCCTCCTTGGAGATTATATCTACCGCACTCCCGGGGTCCACTAGGATTCTGTCTACCTCAGAACCGCCGATTGTCGCCTTGATTATTAATGCATCATCGTGGGGGAAACTCACCCCTCGAGAATCTTCATCCGTGAACATTATTGGCACTGACCGAACACCATGTGTTTCCGAGCCCGTTCTATTTCTAACACTTCCAACCCCCGAGCCCGACTATAGTTTTTCTTAACCGGTTAGAGTCCTCGGCCAGTGTCTTCCCCCCTGCGATGATATTTACCTGTCGGTAATGTGCTCTCTGCCTGGCTGTCATAACATCATGGTCAATATAATTATTCAAGTACCCATTCCGCATCAGGTCATCCATTTTCTCACGCAAGTCTTTGCATCCATCCGCCGTATGTCCCCTCAAATTATGATGCTTGCAATAGGATTTTTTATTCCTCCTGTCTGACGGGAATCTTCTAAGGTCAGGTTCTATCAAGAGACCTTTTCCCTGGATTTCCATGACGATTTGCCCCAGTGGTTTATTCAGAGGAATGTATGCCTCTCCCCCGGCCCATGCTTCACCTGGGTCGAGATTCTCTTTTCCTGGTCATCCCGAGGTATCGACTTGAATTCCCTTCGCCTCGGGGTGGTTTTTTGAACTCCCTATCTGGTCTGCGAGGAGCTTCTGCCCTCGTCGTCCTCTTCCTGAGATGTCCCCCTCCGGGTGATTCTCTCATATCTTCCAATAAAACAAATTTCCGGGCTTTTTCCAGAGCGGTGGCATAATCATGTGTACCCTGGATCCTCAAGTGGGTCCATAACTTTCCGATATTTAAGGCTCCCTTCAAACTCTCCAAGGCCTCGAGTGACTCATATCCCCCGACCTCGAGCACCATGTTCTGATACCGCTCAACGAAAGCCTTTAGGGGTTCATCGTCCCCCTGTTTCATGAGCCTCAATTCCCCAATTGTCTTCTTTGGGAAGCAGACCCCTTTGAAGTGCCGAACAAATGACTTCCTGAGTTGCGCGAAGCTTCTGATGCTCCATGGGGCTAGACTTCTTAACCAAAAAATGACAGATCCCCCCAAGGTTAGGGGGAATACTTTGCAAACGGCATCTCGTACTACTCTTTGGACCTCAATCAATAGGATAAAACTCTCAATATGGGATTTTGAATCAGTGTGGCCTTTATAGGGCGTCATGGACGGCATGTTGAATCGTCTTGGGAAATTTACCGACCTTATTTCTTCAGTGATGGGGGATTCAACCTCGTCGTGCCGAGCGTCTCCCGTATCAGTTTTTGGGTTCACTCCCCACTTGGCCATTTCTTTTCTTGACCAAGATTTTATATTGCCATCTGTGTTACCGTGTCGCCTCATGCGGCCTTCTTTGCGTCTGTCACCCCAGGGTTCCTCGTGACTTGAGGCTTCCCATCTAATTTTACCATACTTTTTGCCTCCCCTTCTGGTGTCGAGAGGGCTATCATAGGAAGAATCTGGCGACTGTCTCCCATCTTCTTCTTCCCACGTATCCTCCGTTTGTAAATCTTTTTCTACCACTACGGACCTCATCCCGTAAGGGCCCTTCCTCCTAGGTCCATCGTCTTCGCTCTTATCTGCGACCCTTTTTCCTTCCGCTATTTCGCCTCTCCTCCGACTGGCTCCGGCTTCAAGTCTCTCAATACTCATCTCTTCCATCCTCTCCAATCTGTTCATTATGGATTTCAAAAGGATTTGATTTTCCTCCCTATCTTTCCTCATATTTTCCTCCATGTTCTCCATCCAATCCGATGTTGAACTCCCTGATGACCGGTGATTTTCACCTCCTGCCATTGTCTTACTACGCGAGCTACTTTTTGTTGATTCCCCACAGACGGCGCCAACTGTTGACGGCTGATTTTGGTCTCAGGGGCATAAAGGTTTTTTACTCCCGAGACAATCCTCCTCTAACTGTGAATGTGTTTTGTTTATGGGAAACCAAAAGAAAATTTGGGAAAAGATAGATAAATACACCAATCAACAAAGAGATTTAACGTGGTTCGGCGGATCAGATCCAACCTACATCCACGGGCACAGAACGGACGATGCTTTATTACCGAAATATGTTTCTATGATCTGTTTTGTGTTTACAAGTCTAATTTTCTCTCGTTCTCTTTTCAACTCCCCTTACAAACACGTTTTCCCCTCCTATTTATAATAGCAAAGAAACAGTTTTCCTTTTCCCATAAGAATTCCTAGTCGAAACTATCCTCACTTCCTTTATCCTATTAGGACACTGACTTATCAACTTTTCCCCATGAAAGTAGGATAACTTATCTTCTTATCCGTAAAAATAGAATGTCTTATCTTTTGGAGCATATCTCGCCATATTCTCGGTTTTCATGAGGTCGGTCACAATGGTCTTTTGAACTGAGAATGCTGGTATCGATATGATAATGCCCAACCATCCGGTCTGGAGTGGTCGGTTACCGATCATAAAGTGCTCGACCCCTCACTGTTGGCTTTTAGTGGTCGGGTCGGAATTAATGATCTTGACCGAGAAGGGAATTACATTTTTACCCCTGCCGTACTGCTTAAATATCATAGGGCCTGAAAATACCATCAACATCTTTTTCTTTTTTCAACCCATGAGAGTGGCTAAAGCTTAATAAAATGAAACAATTTCATTTTATATATTTCTTCTCTCTCAATTTTGAAGATTGGGTATTTTTAGCCAAAAAATTAATAATTTTTAAGGCCAATATTTTGACACCAATTGATCTTATCCAAATAAAATCATTATTTTGATATTTTTTTAATAAAAAAATGTGTCAAAAACACATAGTTTAGCCAATAAGAATTGGCCAAAAATCAAGAATATTCAAGTAATATTCTTAATTAAAATAAATAAACTAACTAATTAATTAACTCATTTCATTATTAACAAAAAAGACAAAATAAATCCATGGAGAAATATTCCAAGAATATTCTTCCATTTTATTTTTATTAATAATTAATTAATAAAAATAATAAAACAAATGTCAAAATCTAATGGGTTAATAATATGTATCTAATCTAAATTATGTATCGTATACAAATACACATTATTTAATACGCATGTGTAATTTATGAATAATCCGAATTATCCATAATTAATTGCTCAAGTGCTCAACGAGTATAGTTTATATTGTGGGACCCTCTAGGCTCAAGTTTATTTGTCACGGAAACAATTTCCATGTATGTAATTTGTCCACTCACAAATTACGACGACCACAGATAATGAAGTTGAACCATCCAAGTCGAAGTCATTGCATATATATAATCCTTCAGTCATAGGTTATCTGAATTATTCCGGAGATATAGATTAAACATCAAATCTCCGCTATGAACAATTCATGTGTCGCGATATAATTATGATTCTTCAATAAATATTCAGAACTCCTTTCCGAATTATACCTCGGCCAAGGATTTCAACGAATCACAAATTGGACACCTAAATCCCGTACATGGGACTGGCAAATCCTTTCTGGATACATCACAGGATATCGTGAGTATCAGTCCATACCCAACAAACTGTTGGACAATTATGACCCATAGCATCACTATTTGTACAGATCATGGTGTTGTTATACAAATTAACTATGTGAAAAAGGAAATTGCTCTTTTATCATTTGTAATTAGATTACCAAGATAAATAAATGATTAAAGGTCCTTATGATTAGTTCCGGATTGAGATGATATGAGACAGTATCAATCCACGAAGGTTTAATCATTAAATATCCCTAGTCGTAGTATTATCGAGATTGGACATCGATAATGCAGAATAGACTAGTATTACACTTGTACGCGTTGTGGGAGCATAACGGCATAGTTCTCATATATTTGGGTATAGGATGCTCATGCAAGTGTAATAGAAGGTTGTGTTTACCGATGGTACGGAAACAGCTTCGCTTTGGATAGACCCATCGGAAATCCATTGGTAGTATGACTATGTGTCTATGGAAGTCTGAATCAGGGTAGGTGTATTTGGTCTTAACCTGAGACTTGCACCGCTAATACTTGCGACAGTCAATATGCTTTGGTTTTGGTCATCCAGGGCTTTAACAGGTTATGTGTACGCCTCTTCTGGGTATATTGAGAATTGTAGTGTATTGGGTGTGATGTCAAGACGGAAGTATCACTCCAGTCATAGTGGAGATGATGATCACGTAGGATACAGAACTGGTGCTCTCATGTACTGCAGTCATCGGGATAATATGACTAGGTCATGATTATCTGATTATAGAGACTAGTTACCAGAGATTCGATATGTGATTCGTACGGGGCAGACACAATTCCAGCCCCAGACCTAGCACGTGACATCTGATGCTGGATCGAATTACGCAATACTACGAATACTACGCCTGATATAGATCACATATTCCTATAAGAATATTTCTGGAGAATTGGGTAGGCACGGTGCTTTGCTAGAAGCCAACCATGTCTTGTAAATCGGTAAAAGCGTAGTACTAGGTACGTACATGTTCGGATAGTCCGACGACCGGATTTACTGTCAACATATCCGGGGATCTCATGGGTCGCTTCCCAAAGATTCACCGATGAAGTATGACTCACACTTTATTAATCTGTGATTAATTATAAGAGAGAAAATTAATTTGGGATTAATTACGGAGATATTTTATCTAGGATAAAATATTATTTAAAGAGAGAGAACGATTAATTTGGAATTAATCGACAAAATATATATTCGACATATTATACGAAATTGGATTTCGACGCAGAATTAAAATTAGATTTTAATTCGGGCAAACGAGTTAATTCACTAGCGACGTGAATAGTAATTTTGGTAGGCATAATTATTTAATTAAATTTGATTTAATTACGTCGCAACGGAAAATTCGTTATTTCAGAATTAGCAAACCCGAGCCGGGAGTGTTTGCGGGCGCACTCGTATTTCGAATTCAAGTGGGGCCCACAAGTCACATCAAGCGTCAAATCACTAGTCAATCAATTGATGTGATCTCTAGTCACTTTGAGTGATGTGACAACTTGTCACTTGTGATTGATGGTGGTAGTTGCATAACTTTAATGATTGTACCATTTTGTAATTCAAATTTGGTATATCATTAATTGATTTTGGAAAATCAATTAAGTGTATTAGATACACAAACCAACTCAACACAACTCTCTCTCTTCTCTTCTCCCTTATTCGGCCAAGGGCCAATTTTGCTCTCTAAAATCTGCAATTGCCGAGAGTGAGCAAAAGTAAAGGAAGAATTTACGGAAAATTTTTCCAAGGTGCTAGCACATTTTAGGAGTCTTCCGAAGGTGATAGGGAAACCCACTCGTGGGCATGGAATGCACACCCAAGCTTGGAGCTTGGCCGAGCAAATGGAGCCCAAAATGGAGGAGCAAAACCGTGAGCCACCTTGGAGGAAAGCTTGAAGATTTTTATTATTCCTCGCATCGCAAAAGCCGATCAATGTAAGTATGATTCCGCCATACCTCTTTGAGTATTCACACATGTTTCTTGCTTAAATTGATCTTGGGACTAATCTAGAAACCTAACACGAACATACGGAGGTCTGATCTTAATATATCATTGACGTGACTGTCATCAAAGTACGGAGGATATCTCACATATCCACAGTGGTATCACAAGTCAAATGAGCTAATATGCTATTCGACTCGTGAAGATTCCTATTGAAGTTGGTGTACCATTTATCAGGAATCTTTAAATGAGTCGTTCAGTATTTATCCAATAAATACATACGTATCTATATGAGTCTCCCAAGACTCATGGTTTACTGAGACAAACCATTAGAACAATTCTAATATACAACACGTACCGGTCTCACAGGTTTACTAACCGACCAGGTATGTAAACCTTGACCAGGAACATTTAAGAATGAATCATATTGTGACATTTCTTAGTAACAATTGCGGCGCTTCTGCAATTATGCCAGAACTGTTCATTCTAATCCATACAGCTTCTTTTGCAGCATCTGATGCCACAATATATTCCACCTCAGTGGTGGAATCAACTGTTGATCCTTGTTTGGAACATTTCCAACTAACTGCAGCATTATTAAGAATAAATACAAAACCAGCGGTATACTTTCTATCATCAGGATCTGACTGAAAGTCAGAATATGTATATCATCTTATCTGTAAATCACCTTCTTCATAAATAAGAAACATATCCTTAGTACCTTTTAGATACTTTAAGATATATTTAACGATCATCAAATGGTTGTTACCTGGATTTGACTGATATTTGCTAGTAACGTTTACTGCATGGCTAATATCAAGTCTCGTACATAACATGGCATACATGATACTTCCTAAGCATGATGTATAAGGTTGGCTAGACATTATAGCCTTTTCATCTTCCGTCTGAGGATACATCTTCTTCAAAAGATGAATGCCATGTCGAAAAGGTATATTAGCAACTTTACAATTGCTAAAGTTATACCTTTCTAGGATCTTATCTATGTACGTAGATTGGGATAACCCAATCAGCTTACTTTTTCTATCTGTATAGAGTTTTATACCAAGTATATAGGAAGCTTCACCCAAGTCCTTCATGGAGAAGTTTTTACATAGATATGCTTTAACACCCTACATCATTCCTAGATCATTTCCAATGATCAGGATATCGTCAACATAAAGCACTAAGAACACGATCATACTCCCACTAACCTTCTTATAAACACAAGGTTCTTCTTCATTTTTGAGAAAATCAGACAATCTAATTACCTTATCAAAACAAAGATTCCACTCCGCGAAGCTTATTTAAGTCCATAAATGGACTTTTTAAGCTTACATACCATGCCAGAATTTTGGCTGGAGATAAAACCATCCGGCTGTTCCATATAGATCTCTTCATCAATAAATCCATTAGGAAAAGCTGTTTTGACATCCATTGCCAAATATCATAGTCATGGTAAGCAGCGATAGCCAATAAAATCCTAATAGACTTTAGCATATCAACCGGTGAAAAGGTTTCATTATAGTCCACACCCAGACTTTGAGTGTAACCTTTAGCAACCAGTCGGGCTTTCAAGGTTTCAACCTTCCTATCAGGCCCGCGCTTCCTTTTGTAAACCCATTTACAACCTATGGGAATAATTCCCCCAGGAAGCGGAACCAAGTCCTATACTTGATTCTGATGCATAGAGTCCATTTCGAATTCATGGCTTCCTACCATTTAGCGGAATCAATGTCTAACATTGCTTCTCTGTAGGTATACAGATCAGTCTCCTCCACGAGTAGCACATCGATTCTCTTATCTTGTATCAAATACAAGCGCTCGGGAGGTCTCGATATCCTAGTAGACCTACGGAAAGTGGAACTAGAAGGTTCTGCTTCTGTCTGAACCTCTAATTCCTCTATTGGTCTGTCAGATATAGGCTGGACTTCATCAAGCTCAACCCTTCTATGGTTACCACCTTCTGCCAAGAATTCTTCTTCAAGAAATCTGGTAAAACGAGCTATGAACACATTTCGATGCTCGGGTTTATTGAATTGATATCCTTTGGAGTTTGAAGGATATCCAACAAACCTAAATTTTCGCCCTCGAGGTAAACGTTTATCCTGCTGCGTCACTTTAACGTATGCATGACAACCCCAAACCCTAATATAATTAAGGTTCGGTTTCCTACCAACCCATATCTCATATGGAGTAGTGGGAACATCTTTAGAACGAACCCTATTCAGAAGATGTGCACCAGTTAGAAGAGCATACCCCCACGAAAAGTAAGGCAGATCTGTAAAACTCAACATAGATCGGACCATATCCAATAAAGTCTGATTTCTCCTTTTAGATACTCAATTGTGTTGTGGAGTACCCTAAGGAGTATATTGAGTGAGAATCCCATTTTCTTTAAGATACTAGGTGAATTCACTACTCATATATTCACCGCCTCGATCCGATCGAAGGCATTTGATGAATTTACCAGTTTGTTTTTCTACTTCATTTCAAAATTCTTTGAACTTTTTGAAGGTTTCCGATTTATGTTTCATCAAATAAACATAACCATACCGTGAAAAATCATCGGTAAATGTTACGAAATAAGAAAAACCTTTATGGGCAGTGTGACTTATAAGACCACATACATCACTATGAACGAGCTCTAATAAGTCAGTGGACCAATATCCAACACCAGTAAATGAGGCTTTGGTCATTTTACCCTGAATACAAGATTCGCAAGTTGGAAAAGATTGTATGGTTAAATTCTCAACTAAACCATTCTTAACCAACTGGGTTAGGCGTCGTACACCTATATCAACTTGCCACAATTCAGTATTAGTTATTTCAGATCTTTTGCGTTTATTATCCCCAGTTTCATAAACATCTCTAATGGCATGCAAAATATAATGACCTTACGAATTTGAACATTTGTGTAACAAAAAATCATTCATATCATATATATACATAGAACGATTCTTAATATGTACATGATATCATTTTGTATCTAATACAAACAATGAGATAATATTAGCTACACAACCAGGACAAAAACACAATCTGTCACAATGATGCTGCCTCTGAATAAACGAATCTCGTATTTGCCAACGGCTGTTGCAGATAAAGAATCTTCATTCCCAAAATGCATCTGCATCTCGCCTGGATTAAACATCCTACTAACCCCCAGCCTTTGTAATAAATTGCAGATGTCAGTCAGACTAGCAGAATCTAAAACCCATCCAGAACCAATGGCTTCACAAGCCAATGAGATATCAATGATAGGGAAAATAAACATATCTGATGCGGCGGCTTTCTCCCGTCTGACGGAAGCTATGTAGTCTGGACAATTGTGTCTCCAATGTCCAATCTTGCCATAGTAGTGGCACTTGTCATCTGCTGCTTTATTTTTCTTCGACTTGCTTCAGTCTTCTTTGCCTTTTTCTTCTTCTTGCCGGATCTCGTAGATTGAGAAGAAGAAGAATTAGGCAAAGGAGACTTTGAGATGAATGTCGGCACACCCTTCTTGATGTCCTCCTCAGCATTCTGAAGCATCCTATGCAACTGACTGTAGGAAAAGCGAATTCCATTCATGTTGAAGTTCATAATGAACTGGGAATATGCCGGTGGGAGTGAGCCAAGAATTAAATTCCTGCCCAAAGTCTCATTCAGCTGAATATCAAACTTTCGAAGCTGCTCCATGTGATCCAGCATGTGCAAGACATATGGACTCACAGGCTTGCCATCAGCCAAACGAGTGTGGAACAATTCCACATAGATTCTATACACCAGGGTCTGCTCCTAGTTTAGAAAAAGCTCCCGAAGTTGAGTTATAATGCTATAGGAGTTAGGCATATCAACATATTGCCTCTTCAGATCATGAGACATAGAACAGAGAATGAATGACTTGACTCTCAAATCATCATCCTTCCATTTCTCAAATACCTCCCTCTCTTCAGGTAATGACTCCGGTGCAATATCCAGCGGCACTGGATTATCCAGCACATAACCTAACTTCTCGAAGATTATTTCCATTCACGAAAGTTCTCAAGACCAGTCAATTTGTTCATGTCCAGGAAACAAGCAAACAGATTAGTGGAAGTAGTAGTTGCCATCATAAACTTTACAAAAGAAACATGAGTTAGCAGATAAAAGTAATTTCATCAATATCACAAAACATCCAACATATCATGGATTTTTAATATAAGGATGACCTCCCACTATTTTACGTAAATTGATAATCCCCAAACAAAATATGAGAATTCAATAATTAAATTAAATTCTATAGCAGGAAGTAGGCCTCACAAATATATTTGAACACACAGCTTTGTCACATTGTGCCCAAATATATTTGAAAGTATGTAACAATTACCAATCACATCCAATGTGACTCTTAAAATAGGTCATGAACGGTTTCTGATCCTCACTGCTTTGGCATCTATTGGATGGGCTGTATTTAAGGCAATACTCGTCAATGTACATATCCAAGGTATTAATGCATCACCTCACTGCTTTGGCATCTATTGGTATATAAGTTCGCTCAATTTGCTTCTTATCAAATAAGTTTTACCGGTATAAAAAAATTTCAGTTAACCATAGCCGCACTGCTTTGGCAGACACAATCACAGCATCAGGAAAAGCCTTATTATAGGGATTTTACAACTGTCGAACAGTTAAATAATTAATCGAATCAATTAAAACTCAAGCATGTGTAAAATAAATTAAATTAAATATTAAATATTTAAGACATGAAAAATTATTTTGGATGTGGGATCAGATGCTCTGATACCATTTTGTTAGGGTGTACGCAGCGAAAAAGGGTGCGACGGAAGCCGAAAATGATTTTTAAACATTTTAAAATTTTCCGAGTGAATTAATAAATATCAAATATTTTTAATTCATCCAAATAAGTTTAAATATATTATTTATTAACATTTAATGACAAAATATATTTCGAAACACGGCGAATTATTTTACGAAAATATTTTTCGATAAATACTACTACGTGTAATGGGAAAACGGTCAAAGTAGTTGACCAACAGCCGAGCCGGGGCAACCCGATCACTCGAGTAGTGTTCGCTCAGCCCTTGGGCTGCCCGAATAGTTCCCAATTCGCTGGGATCACTGCCGGCACGCAGTGAGCTCATTTCGACGTGAATTTCACAATTTTCTCGCGTTTTCGCCCAGGAGCAATTTCCGGAATTTATCCACCACCCAATACATATCCAAAATCATCCAAACAACATATTTTTACATGAAAAATATTTTGTTTTAAGGGATCAAATCAGATCTAATCCAGTTTATTATTTTCTCCATTTTCATGCCTTAATTCAATTTAATCACAAAATTAATCCAATTAATTTACACCAAATTAAATCACCACAATACAAAGATCCAAGAACAATTCTAGGTAATCTTAGAGTGGTAAAATCACTCTAGAATAACAATTTTAATTTTGGAGATTAATTCACTAATTAATCTATTTACACATGCTTAATAAATAAACCATTAAGGCAAACCAAGCAACAAACACCCAATTTGATTCTAATACATATCCTAGATACATACTTCATTAAAAACATGCAATATACATATCCTATACATATCACACATGCTTAGGAAATCAAAACAAAGGAATAGAAATTTGGAACTTACTATTACCTTAATATAATTTCCAATTTCTTAATTTCTTATTCCTTTGGTGTTGGAAATCTTGATTTAAACCCTAACCCCTTTTTCTTTTTCTTTTTTCAACCCATGAGAGTGGCTAAAGCTTAATAAAATGAAACAATTTCATTTTATATATTTCTTCTCTCTCAATTTCGAAAATTTGATATTTTTAGCCAAAAAATTAATAATTTTTAAGGCCAATATTTTGACACCAATTGATCTTATCCAAATAAAATCATTATTTTGATATTTTTGTTAATAAAAAAATGTGTCAAAAACACATGGTTTAACCAATAAGAATTGGTCAAAAATCAAGAATATTCAAGTAATATTCTTAATTAAAATAAATTAATCAACTAATTAATTTATTCATTTTATTATTAAAAAAAAGACAAAATAAATCCATGGAGAAATATTCCAAGAATATTCTTCCATTTATTAGTATTAATAATTAATTAACAATTAATTAATAAATAATAATAATAATAATAAAACAAATGTCAAAACTTAGTGGATTAATAATGTGTATCTAATCTAAATTATGTATCGTATACAAATACACATTATTTAATACGCATGTGTAATTTATGAATAATTCGAATTATCCATAATTAATTGCCCAAGTGCTCAACGAGTACACCTTATATTGTCGGACCCTCTAGGTTCAAGTTTATCTGTCACGGAAATAATTTCCTTGTCCGTAATTTGTCCACTCACAAATTATGACGACCACATGTAATCAAGTTGAACCATCCAAGTCGAAGTTATTGCATATATATAATCCATCTGTCATAGATTATCCGAATTATTCCAGAGATATAGATTAAACGTCAAATCTCCGCTATGAACAATTCATGTGTCGCGACATAATTATGATTCTTCAATAAATATTCAGAACTCATTTCCGAATCATACCTCAGCCAAGGATTTCAAAGAATCACAAATTGGATACCTAAATCCCGTACACGGGACTGACAGATCCTCTCTGGATACATCACATGATATGTGAGTATTAGTCCATACCCAACGAACAGGCAGAGGTCTGATCTTAGAAGATCGTTGGCGTGACTGTCATCAAAGTATGGATGATATCTCACATATCCACAGTGGTATCACAAGTCAAATGAGCTAATATGTTATTCGACTCGTAAATATTCCTATTGACGTTGTTGTACCATCTATCAGGAATCTTTAACTGAGTCGTTCAGTATTTATCCAATAAATACCTACGTGTCTATATGAGTCTCCCAAGACTCATGGTT